>SZWC01001550.1:144527-155191 GCA_023375785.1 Penium margaritaceum
TCATAAACATTTGACGCAGAGTACGTTCTGAATTCTGCAATTTTGAGCTTGAATAACCTCTCAACCATTGCTACGATTGACCAGCCGTAAGAAGGAAAGTTGACAAGACACAGTGAAACTCTTTTTATGATATTCAATGACACAATAATATTTTGGTTGGTCATTGTGCATGGTAGCCATACCGTGCCACCACTTATCGAAGGTCTTTCTACTTGCTCGTCGATACCAAGTATTCCCAAACCATTGTTTCCCCCTCTGACCATTTGTGACTCGTATTGTGAGTTGTCAACGTTGAGCACACACAGTGGATTTCTCTGGTCAAGGGCAGTACATATTCCTACTTTGGTCGGTCATTGTGCATGGTAAGCACACCGTGCTACTACTGACTGAAGGTCATTGTACTTGGTAGTTGAGAACCGATGTTCTCATGGCATTGTTTCCTCTTCTTACCGTCTGTGACTCGTGTTATGGTCGGTCAGCGTTGACCACCCATATTGAAATTCTGTGATCATGATCAGTGACATATGCCAAGTTTGATTGTTTGGTGGGCATATTAGCCACACCGTGCCACTACGTATTGAAGTTATTTGTCCTTTCTAGTCAATACATATGCTTCCGAAACCATTGTCTCTCCCTCTGACCATTTGGGACTGGCGTTATGAGTTGTCAATGTTGAACACACATAGTGGACTTATTCGGTCGTAGTCAGTGACGTATGCATCCTTTGGTTGGTCATTGTGCACGCTAGTCATACCGTGCCACTACTTGTTGAAGGTCTTTGTACTTCCTAGTTGATAACTAGTGTTCCCAGCCCATTGTTTTCCCCCCTGACTATTTGTGACTCGTATTATGCGTTTTCAACGTTGACCACANTATGCATACTTTGGGTGGTCACTGTGCATTGAAGCCACATTGTGCCACTGCATATTGAAGGTATTTGTACTTGCTAGTAGATAACTAGTATTCACAAACCATTACCTTCCACCCTGCCCAATTGTGACTCGTGTTGTGAGTTGTCAAAGTTTACCACACTTAGTGACATTATTTGGTCATGGTCAGTGACATATGCATACTTTTGGTTTGTCATCGTGCATGGTATCCACACCGTGCCACAATGTATTGAAGCCCCTTGTGCTTGCTATGTGATACGTGGTCTTCCCAAACCATTGTTTCCCCCTCTGACCCATGTGACTCGTATTATGAGTTGTCAACGTGGACCACAAACAACGGATTTCTTTGGTCAAAGGGAGTAAATATGCCTACTTTGGTCGGTCATTGTCCATGGTAGCCACACTGCGCTACTACTGACTGAAGGTCATTGTACTTGGTAGTTGAGAACCGATATTCTCATAGCATTGTTTCCTCTCCTGACCGTTTGTGACTCGTGTTATGGTTGGTCAACGTTTACCACCCATATTGAAATTCTCTGGTCATGATCAGTGACATATGGCTACTTTGATTGTTTGGTGTGCACATTAGCCACACCGTGCCACTACGTTTTGAAGTTCTCTGTCTTTTCTAGCCAATACATAGGCTTCCCAATCCATCGTTTTCCCTCTGACCATTTGTGACTCGTGTTATGCGTTTTCAACCTTGACCACATGAAGTGAAATGTGTTCGTCATGGTTAATGACATATGCATACTTTGGTTGGTCACTGTGCATTGAAACCACATTGTGCCACTACATATTGAAGGTATTTGTACTTGCTAGTAGATAACTAGTATTCACAAACCATTACCTTCCACCCTGACCATTTGTGACATGTGTTGTGAGTTGTCAAAGTTTACCACACTTAGTGACATTACTTGGTCATGGTAAGTGACATATGCCTAATTTGGTTGGTCATCGTGCATGGTCTCCACGCCGTGCCACAACGTATTGAAGCACCTTGTGCTTGCTATGTGATACTTGGTGTTCCCAAACCATTGTTCCCCCCTCTGGCCATTTGTGACTCGTATTATGAGTTGTCAACGGCGACCACACACAGCGGATTTCTTTGGTCAGAGGCAGTACATATGCCTACTTCGGTCGGTCATTGTGCATGGTAGCCACACCATGCTACTACTGACTGAAGGTCGTTGTACTTGGTAGTTGAGAACCGATATTCCCATAGCATTGATTCTTGTCCTGCCCGTTTGTGACTCGTGTTATGGTTGTTCAGCGTTGACCACCCATATTGAGATTCTGTGGTCATGATCATTGACATATGCCTAGTTTGGTTGTTTGGTGTGCATATTAGCCACATTGTGCCACTGCGTATTGAAGTTCTTTGTCCTTTCTAGTCAATACATAGGCTTCCCAAACCATTTTTTCTCCCTGTGACCATTTGTCAATCGTGTTATGAGTTGTCAATGTTGACCACACATAGTGGACTTATTCGGTTGTAGTTAGTGACGTATGCATCCTTTGCTTGTTCACTGTGCACACCAGCCATAGTGTGCCACTACATGTTGAAGGTCTTTGTACTTCCTAGTTCATAACTAGTGTTTTCAACCCATTGTTTTCCCCCCTGACCATTTGTGACTCATGTTATGCGTTTTCAACGTTGACCACATGAAGTGAAATTCTTTCGTCATGGTTAGTGACATATGCATACTTTGGTTTGTCACTGTGCATTGAAGCCACATTGTGCCACTACATATTGAAGGTATTTGTACTTGCTAGTAGATAACTAGTATTCAAAAGCCATTACCTTCCACCCTGACCATTTGTCACTCGTGTTGTGAGTTGTCAAAGTTTACCACACTTAGTGACATGATTTGGTTATGGTCAGTGACATATGCCTACTTTTGGTTGGTCATCGTGCATGGTCTCCACACTGCGCCACAACGTATTGAAGCCCCTTGTGCTTGCTATGTGATACTTGGTGTTCCTAAACTATTGTTTCCCCCTCTGGCCATTTGTGACTCGTATTATGAGTTGTCAACGTTGACCACATACAACTGATTTCTTTGGTCAAAGGCAGTACATATGCCTACTTTGGTCGGTCATTGTACATGGTAGCCACACCGTGGTACTACTGAAGGAATGTCATTGTACTTGGTAGTTGAGAACCAATATTCCCATAGCATTGTCTCTTGTCCTGGCCGTTTGTGACTCGTGTTATGGTTGGTCAACGTTGAACACCCATATTGAAGTTATGTGGCCATGATCAGTGACATATGCCTAGTTTGGTCGTTTGGTGTGCATATTGGCCACACCGTGCCACTACGTATTGAAGTTCTTTGTCCTTTCTAGTCAATACATAGGCTTCCCAAACCATTTTCTCTCCCTCAGACCATTTTTGACTCGTGTTATGAGTTGTTAATGTTGACCACACATAGTGGACTTATTCGGTCGTAGTCAGTGACGTATGCATCCTTTGGTTGGTCACTATGCACGCTAGCCATACCGTGCCACTTCTTGTTGAAGGTATTTGTACTTCCTAGTTGATAACTAGTGTTCCCAACCCATTGTTTTCTCCTTTGACCATTTGTGACTCGTGTTATGCGTTTTCAACGTTGACCACATGAAGTGAAATTCTTTCGTCATGGGCAGTGACATATGCATACTTTGGGTGGTCACTGTGCATTGAAGCCACATTGTGCCACTACATATTGAAGGTATTTGTACTTGCTAGTAGATAACTAGTATTCACAAACCATTACCTTCCACCGTGACCATTTGTGACTCGTGTTGTGAGTTGTCAAAGTTTACCACACTTAGTGACATTATTTGGTCATGGTCAGTGACATATGCCTACTTTGGTTGGTCATTGTGCATGGTCTCCACACCGTGCCACAACGTATTAAAGCCCATTGTGCTTGCTATGTGATACTTGGTGTTCCCAAACGATTGTTTCCCCCTCTGACCATTTGTGACTCGTATTATGAGTTGTCAACGTTGACCACACACAGCGGATTTCTTTGGTCAAAGGCAGTACATATGCCTACTTTGGTCGGTCATTGTACATGGTAGCCACACCGTGCTACTACTGAATGAAGGTCATTGTACTTGGTAGTTGAGAACCGATATTCCCATAGCATTGTTTCCTGCCTCGACCGTTTGTGACTCGTGTTATGGTTGGTCAACGTTGACCACCCATATTGAAATAATGTTGTCATGATCAGTGACATATGCCTAGTTTGATTGTTTGGTGTGCATATTAGCCACACTGTGCCACTACATATTGAAGTTCTTTGTACTTTCTAGTCAATACATAGGCTTCCCAAAATGTTTTCTCTCCCTCTGACCATTTGTGACTCGTGTTAAAGTTGTCAATGTTGACCACACATAGTGGACTTAATTCGGTCGTAGGCAGTGACGTATGCATCCTTTGGTTGGTCACTGTGCATGTTAGCCATACCGTGCCACTGCTTGTTGAAGGTCTTTGTACTTCCTAATTGATAACTAGTGTTCCCAACCCATTGTTTTCCCCTCTGACCATTTGTGACTCGAGTTATCTGTTTTCAACGTTGACCACATGAAGTGAAATTCTTTCGTCATGGTCAGTGACATATGCATACTTTGCATGGTCCCTATGCATTGAATCCATTGTGCCACTAAATATTGAAGGTGTTTGTACTTGCTAGTAGATAACTAGTATTCACAAACCATTACCTTCCACCTTGACCAGTTGTGACTCGTGTTGTGAGTTGTCAAAGTTTACCACACTTAGTGACATTATTTGGTAATGGTCAGTGACATATGCCTACTTTGGTTGGTCATCGTGCATGGTCCCCACATCGTGCCACAACGTATTGAAGCCCCTTGTGCTTGCTATGTGACACGTGGTGTTCCCAAACCATTGTTTCCCCCTCTGACTATTTGTGACTCGTATTATGAGTTGTCAACATGGACCACACACAGAGGATTTCTTTGGTCAAAGGCAGTAAATATGCCTACTTTGGTCTGCCATTGTGCATGGTAGCCACACAGTGCTACTACTGACTGAAGGTCATTGTACTTGGTCGTTGAGAACTAATATTCCCATAGCATTGTTTCCTCTCCTGACCGATTGTGACTCGTGTTATGGTTGGTCAACGTTGACCACCCATATTGAAATTCTCTGGACATGATCGATGACATATGGCGAGTTTGATTGTTTGGTGTGCATTTTAGCCACACCGTGCCACTACGTATAGGAGTTCTTTGTCCTTTCTCGCAAATACATAGGCTTCCCAATCCATTGTTTTCCCCTCTGACCATCTGTGACTCGTGTTATGCATTTTCAACGTTGACCACATGAAGTGAAGTTTGATCGTCATGGTTACTGACAAATGCATACTTTGGTTGGTCACTGTGCATTGAAGCCACATTGTGCTACTACATATCGAAGGTATTTGTACTTGCTAGTAGATAACTATAATTCACAAAGCATTACCTTCCACCCTAACCATTTGTGACTCGTGTTGTGAGTTGTCAAAGTTTACCACACTTAGTGACATTACTTGGTCATGGTCATTGACATATGCCTACTTTGGTTGGTCATCGTGCATGGTCTCTACACTGTGCCACAACGTATTGAAGCCCCTTGTGCTTGCTATGTGATAACTGGTGTTCCCTAACCATTGATTCCCCCTCTGACCATTTGTGACTCGTATTATGAGTTGTCAATGTTGACCACACACAGCGGATTTCTTTGGTCAAAGGCAGTACATATGCCTTTCTTGGTTGGTCATTGTGCATGGTAGCCACACCGTGCTACTACTGACTGAAGGTCGTTGTACTTCGAAGTTGAGAACCGATATTCCCATAGCATTGTTTTATGTCCTGACCGTTTGTGATTCGTGTTATGGTTGGTCAACGTTGACCACCCATATTGAAATTTTGTGGTCATGATCAGTGACATATGCCTAGTTTGGTTGTTTGGTTTGCATATTAGCCACACCATGCCACTACGTATTGAAGTTCTTTGTCATTTATAGTCAATACATATGCTTCCCAAACCATTGTCTCTCCCTTTGACCATCTGTGACTCGTGTTATGAGTTGTAGACGTTGACCACACATAGTGGACTTATTCGGTCGTAGTCAGTGACGCATGCATCCTTTGGTTGTTCACTGTGCGCGCTAGCCATACCGTGCCACTGCTTGTTGAAGGTCTTTGTACTTCCTAGTTGATAAGTAGTGGTCCCAACCCATTGTTTTCCCCTCTGAGCATTTGTGACTCGTGTTATGCATTTTCACATTGACCACATGAAGTGAAATTCTTTCGTCATGGTCAGTGACATATGCATACTTTGGGTGGTCACTGTGCATTGAAGCCACATTGTGCCACTACATATTGAGGGTATTTGTACTTGCTAGTAGATAACTAGTATTCACAAACCATTGCCTTCCACCCTGACCATTTGTGACTCGTGTTGTGAGTTGTCAAAGTTTACCACACTTAGTGACATTATTTGGTCATGGTCAGTGACATATGCCTACTTTGGTTGGTCATCGTGCATGNTGGTGTTCCCAAACCATTGTTTCCCCCTTTAACCATTTGTGACTCGTATTATGAGTTGTCAACGTGGACCACACACAGCGGATTTCTTTGGTCAAATGCAGTAAATATGCCTACCTTGGTCGGTCATTGTGCATGGTAGCCACACCGCGCTACTGCTGACTGAAAGTCATTGTACTTGGTAGTTGAGAGCCGATATTCTCATAGCATTGTTTCCTCTCCTGAACGTTTGTGACTGGTGTTATGGTTGGTCAACGTTGACCACCCATATTGAAATTCTCTGGTCATGATCAGTGACATATGCCTAGTTTGATTGTTTGGTGTGCACATTAGCCACACCGTGCCACTACGTATTAAAGTTCGTTGTCCTTTCTAGCCAATACATAGACTTGTTTTCCCCTCTGACCATTTGTGACTTGTGTTATGCGTTTTCAACGTTGACCACATGAAGTGAAACTTGTTCATCATGGTTAGTGACATATGCATACTTTGGTTGGTCACTGTGCATTGAAGACACATTGTGCCACTATGTATTGAAGGAATTTGTACTTGCTAGTAGATAACTAGTATTCACAAACCATTACCTTCCTCCCTGACCATATGTTACTCGTGTTGTGAGCTGTCAAAGTTTACCACACTTAGTGACATTATTTGGTCATGGTCAGTGACATATGCCTACTTTGGTTGGTCATCGTGCATGGTCTCCACACTGTGCCACGACGTATTGAAGACCCTTGTGCTTGCTATGTGATAACTGGTGTTCCCAAACCATTGATTCCCCCTCTGACCATTTGTGACTCGTATTATGAGTTATCAACGTTGACCACACACAACGGATTTCTTTTGGTCAAAGGCAGTACATATGCCTTTTTTGGTCGGTCATTGTGCATGGTAGCCACACCGTGCTACTACTGACTGAAGGTCGTTGTACTTGGAAGTTGAGAACCGATATTCCCATAGCATTGTTTTATGTCCTGACCGTTTGTGACTTGTGTTATGGTTGGTCAACGTTGACCACCCATATTGAAATTCTGTGGTCATGATCAGTGACATATGCCTAGTTTGGTTTTTTGGTTTGCATATTAGCCACACCATGCCACTACGTATTGAAGTTCTTTGTCCTTTCTAGTCAATACATATGCTTCCCAAACCATTGTCTCTCCCTTTGACCATCTGTGACTCGTGTTATGAGTTGTAGATGTTGACCACACATCGTGGACTTATTCGGTCGTAGTCAGTGACGCATGCATCCTTTGGTTGGTCACTATGCAGGCTAGCCATACCGTGCCACTGCTTGTTGACGGTCTTTGTACTTCCTAGTTGATAAGTAGTGTTCCCAACCCATTGTTTTCCCCTGTGACCATTTGTGACTCGTGTTATGCATTTTCATATTGATCACATGAAGTGAAATTCCTTCGTCATGGTCAGTGACATATGCATACTTTGGTTGGTCCCTGTGCATTGAAGCCACATTGTGCCACTACATGTCGAAGGTATTTGTACTTGCTAGTAGATAACTAGTATTCACAAACCATTACCTTCCACCCTGACCATTTGTGACTCGTGTTGTGAGTTGTCAAAGTTTACCACACTTAGTGACATTATTTGGTCATGGTAAGTGACGTATGCCTACTTTGGTTGGTCATCGTGCATGGTCTTCACACCGTGCCACAACGTATTGAAGTCCCTTGTTCTTGCTATGTGATACGCAGTGTTTCCAACCCATTGTTTCCCCATCTCACCAATTGTGACTCGTATTATGAGTTGTGAACGTGGACCACACACAACGGATTTCTTTGGTCAAAGGCGCTACAAATGCCTACTTTGGTCGGTCGTTGTACTTGGTAGCCACACCGTGCTACTACTGAATGAATGTCATTGTACTTGGTAGTTGATAACTGATATTCCTATGGAATTGTTTCCTGTCCTGACCTTTTGTTACTCATGTTATGGTTGGTCAAGGTTGACCACCCATATTGAAATTCTCTGGTCATGATCAGTGACATATGCCTATTTGGTGGTTTGGTGTGCATATTAGCCACACCGTGCCACTACGTATTGAAGTTCTTTGTCCTTTCTAGCCAATACATAGACTTTGCAATTCATTGTTTTCCCCTCTGACCCTTTGTGACTCGTGTTATGCGTTTTCAACGTTGACTACATGAAGTGAAAACTGTTCATCATGGTTAGTGACATATGCATACTTTGGTTGGTCACCGTGCATTGAAGACACATTGTGCCACTACATATTGAAGGAATTTGTACTTGCTAGTAGATAACTAGTATTCACAAACCATTACCTTCCTCCCTGACCATTTGTTACTCGTGTTGTGAGTTGTCAAAGTTTACCACACTTAGTGACATTATTTGGTCATGGTCAGTGACATATGCCTACTTTGGTTGGTCATCGTGCATGGTCTCCACACTGTGCCACGACGTATTAAAGCCCCTTGTGCTTGCTATGTGATAAATGGTCTTCCTAAACCACTTATTCCCCCTCTGACCATTTGTGACTCGTATTATGAGTTGTCAACGTTGACCACACACAGCGGATTTCTTTTGGTCAAAGGCAGTACATATGCCTTGTTTGGTCGGTCATTGTGCATGGTAGCCACACCGTGCTACTACTGACTGAAGGTCGTTGTACTTGGAAGTTGAGAACCGATATTCCCATAGCATTGTTTTATGTCCTGACCGTTTGTGACTCGTGTTATGGTTGGTCAACGTTGACCACCCATATTGAAATTCTGTGGTCATGATCAGTGACATATGCCTAGTTTGGTTTTTTGGTTTGCATATTAGCCACACCATGCCACTACGTATTTAAGTTCTTTGTCCTTTCTAGTCAATACATATGCTTCCCAAACCATTGTCTCTCCCTTTGACCATCTGTGACTCGTGTTATGAGGTGTAGATGTTGACCACACATAGTGGACTTATTCGGTCGTGGTCAGTGACGCATGCATCCTTTGGTTGGTCACTATGCACGCTAGCCATACCGTGCCACTGCTTGTTGACGGTCTTTGTTCTTCCTAGTTGATAAGTAGTGTTCCCAACCCATTGTTTTCCCTTGTGACCATTTGTGACTCGTGTTATGCATTTTCATATTGACCACATGAAGTGAAATTCTTTCGTCATGGTCAGTGACATATGCATACTTTGGTTGGTCCCTGTGCATTGAAGCCACATTGTGCCACTACATGTCGAAGGTATTTGTACTTGCTAGTAGATAACTAGTATTCACAAACCATTACCTTCCACCCTAACCATTTTTGACTCGTGTTGTGAGTTGTCAAAGTTTACCACACTTAGTGACATTATTTGGTCATGGTAAGTGACGTATGCCTACTTTGGTTGGTCATCGTGCATGGTCTTCACACCGTGCCACAACGTATTGAAGTCCCTTGTTCTTGCTATGTGATACGTGGTGTTCCCAACCCATTGTTTCCCCGTCTCACCAATTGTGACTCGTTTTATGAGTTGTGAACGTGGACCACACACATCGGATTTCTTTGGTCAAAGGCGCTACAAATGCCTACTTTGGTCGGTCGTTGTACATGGTAGCCACACCGTGCTACTACTGAATGAATCTCATCGTACTTGGTAGTTGATAACTGATATTCCCATGGAATTGTTTCCTGTCCTGACCTTTTGTGACTCATGTTATGGTTGGTCAAGGTTGACCACCCATATTGAAATTCTCTGGTCATGATCAGTGACATATGCCTATTTGGTGGTTTGGTGTGCATATTAGCCACACCGTGCCACTACGTATTGAAGTTCTTTGTCCTTTCTAGCCAGTACATAGGCTTCTCAAACCATTTTCTCTCCCTCCGACCAATTGTGACTCGTGTTATGAGTTGTCAATGTTGACCACATGAAGTGAAATTCTTTCGTCATGGTCAGTGACATATGCATACTTTGGCTGGTCACTGTGCATTGAAGCCACATTGTGCCACTACATATTGAAGGTATTTGTACTTGCTAGTAGCTAACTAAAATTCACAAACCATTACCTTCCACCCTAACCATTTGTGACTCGTGTCGTGAATTGTCAATGTTTACCACACTTAGTGACATTATTTGGTCATGGTCAGTGACGTATGCCTACTTTGGTTGGTCATCGTGCATGGTCTCTACACCGTGCCATAACATATTGAAGCCCCTTGTGCTTGCCATGCAACTCGTGGTGTTCCCAAACCATTGTTTCCCCCTCTGACTATTTGTGACTCG
>SZWC01001550.1:191792-205524 GCA_023375785.1 Penium margaritaceum
CGGCCATGGAGACAAATCCACCCTTCTCTTTTGATGAGTGGTGGTTGGTGCCCGAGTCAAGGACGAATGCCCCGGGCCTAAGGATCGCTGCGCCCTTCATGGGCAGCCCCCTAGCCATCATGTTGGTGAGCTCCTTCTTCTCCTTTCCACCTTTGTTTCCGCCTTCTTTCTTGGGACTACGGCAGTCCCTAGCCCAGTGCCCAGCCTTGCCACAGTTGTGACAGTTGCCGGGTTTCTTGGAACTCTTCCCGCCACCATTGCCTTTCCCTCCACCGCCACCGCTTCCGCTGTTGCCTTGACTGGAGCGAGAGCTTGCACTTTGTCCACCGAGGCGAGAGGCATAGGCTGAGATGTTTGCCTCGGCGCCACTGCGTCGCATGGACTCGTTGCGGACTTGTTCGGCGACAGCCTCGTACGTCAGATTTGCCTCCTTCCAACCGCCAAATACGGTGATCAAGGACCCCCAGCTTTCCGGCAGCGCCATTAGAAGGATCATGGCACGCATGTTGGAGTCGAGATTCCATTCCATTTGCTGGACCTCTTGCAGCACGTTGTCGAACGACTGCAAAAATGCGGGTATCGATTCTCCTTCGCTCACCCTCATCGACATCAACCGTTGGAAGATGAAGAGTCGGTTTGCTANGGCATTCGATTGATGCACGCGTGCGAGTTTTGCGTAGGCCTCGGCAGCCAACGTGCATCCTGTGATGTGGGAGTGTTGAGTCTCGTTGATGGACGTCACTAGAATGGCGAGAGCCATGTTGTTCTTCATCGTCCATGTTGCAAGGTCAGCCGCATGCGTCGTCACGGTCGCATCGGCTGGTGCTATCTCGGTCCCTTTTAGGATGTCAAGGTAGCCACGCACGTTCATGACAATCTCAAACTGCCATTTCCACAAGGGAAAACCTATCCCTGTGAATTTGGACATACCCGCCTCAAGGCGGGCTGGAGTCAGATCCGCCATTTCTTGCAGTTGCTCGTCTTCTCTGCTTCGCTGCTACTCTGCTTCGTTGAGGCCGATGAGGCTGATGAGGCTGCTGACTGTGACCGTTGTCAAAGGTGCAGTTGATTCCGTTGCATACCCCCCCTCGCCGATGATCGCCTAAGGCGATGGTGCCGTCATGAGAGAACGGACTCGGGGTCGTACCACCTTCTAAAAAGGGGTAGAGCTTAATCCCGTTGGGGCTCGAGGGTCTTGTCCAGCATGGACAGAGCGATTCCTTGTCCCCTAGTCCGCCACGTGCGCGCACCCTACCTGAAGAAGCCGATGGAGCCGATGGAGCAGATGGAGCCCTCCGATGGTCGTGTCCCTGTTGTACCTGTGCACCCTGCAAGACCACGCGCTAGTCGGTCTTGGAAGCGTACCTTAGAACCAGAAGTGTGGGCCCATAACCCTTTGTCAATGCGCTGGATAGCAATGGTCTAGAAAACGGGTCCCGACATGGGAGGCCGCCAACCGCTCTTGGTATTACAACCAAGATAACATATCACCCTCGAACGAGGGATCCACACTTTAGGTTCGTTTGATTTGCAACCTCACGAAGTCCGCATGTTGGTCTTTAGTGTCTACCTTTGATTGGACACTCTGTGAGGAGTCTCAAAGGCAAGAACTGTAAATGGATGCATGCAAGGTACAGGCTTTTATACTTGCAGAGCTTTGCTAAAGCTTCTGCTTGTAGTGGCTCCACTGGAGCCAACCTCATCCTACATTCCTTCTTGGCGCGTCCTTAGACCGCCAAGTGTCATCCTCAAGGCAGGCTCTAGTAAGCTTCCTAAAAGCTTCCTGTCCCAGTTTTGGCCACAAAGAAAATTGCGGCCGTCGCGGGGTTTGAACCCGCGACCTCTGGTTTGAGACTCCGGTGCCTAATCAACCAAGCCAAAAAGGTATGGTTCCTATGATGAGCCACAGGGGACATACCCATTATGGGCAGTGCATTCCTGGCCCATCTCAGAACAGACCAAGGGGACATACTCCATAGAGCAGTGCATGCCTTGTCTGTATGTGTAGCTAGCAAGCTAGGCAGTGGACAAGGTGCACACTATTTCAACAGGTATTTGTACTTGCTAGTTGATAACTATTATTCACAAACCATTACCTTCCACCCTAATCATTTGTGACTCGTGTTTTGAGTTGTCAACGTTTACCACACTTAGTGACATTATTTGGTCATGGTCAGTGACATATGCCTACTTTGGTTGGTCATCATGCATGGTCACCACACTGAACAACAACGTATTGAAGCCCCCTGTGCTTGCTATGTGATACTTGGTGTTCCCAATCCATTTTTTCCCCCTCTGACCATTTGTGACTTGAATTATGAGTTGTCAACGTTGACCACACACAGCGGATTTCCTTGGTCAAAGGCAGTACGAATGCCTATTTTGGTCGGTCATTGTACATGGTAGCCACACCGTGCTACTACAAACTGAAGGTCGTTGTACTTGGTACTTGAGAACCGATATTCCGATAGCATTGTTTCCTCTCCTGACCATTTGTGACTCGTGTTATGGTTGGTCAACGTTGACCACCCATATTGAAATTCTCTGGTCATGATCAGTGACATATGCCTATTTTCGTTGTTTGGTGTGCATATTAGCCACACCGTGCCACTACGTATTGAAGTTCTTTGTCCTTTCTAGTCAATACATAGGCCTCCAAAACCCTTTTCTCTCCCTCTGACCATTGATGACTCGTGTTATGAGTTGTCAATGTTGACCACACATAGTGGACTTATTCGGTCGTAGTCTATGACGTATGCATCCTTTTGTTGGTCACTGTGCACGCTAGTCATACTGTGCCACTGCTTGTTGAAGGTCTTTGTACTTCCTACTTGATAACTAGTGTTCCCAACCCATTGTTTTCCCCTCTGACCATTTGTGACTCGTGTTATGCCTAGTTTGATTGTTTGGTGTGCTTATTAGCCACACCGTGCCACTATGTATTAAAGTTCTGTGTCCTTTCCAGCCAATTAATAGGCTTCCCAATCCATTGTTTCCCCTCTGATCATTTGTGACTCGTGTTATGCGTTTTCAACGTTGACCACATGAAGTGAAATTTGTCCGTCATGGTTTGTGACATGTGCGTACTTTGGTTGGTCACTGTGCATTGAGGCCACATTGTGCCACTACATATTGAAGGTATTTGTACTTGCTAGTAGATAACTAGTATTCACAAAACATTACCTTCCACCCTGATCATTTGTGACTCGTGTTGTGAGTTGTCAAAGTTTACCACACTTAGTGACATTATTTGGTCATGGTCAGTGACATATGCCTACTTTGGTTGGTCATCGTGCATGGTCTCCACACCGTGCCACATCCTATTGAAGCCCCTTGTGCTTGCTAGGTAATACTTGGTGTTCCCAAACCATTGTTTCCCCCTCTGACCATTTGTGACTTGTATTATGAGTTGTCAACGTTGACCACACAGAGCGGATTTCTTTGGTCAAAGGTAGTACATATGCCTTCGTTGGTCGCTCATCGTAAATGGTAGCCACACCGTGCTACTAATGAATGAAGGTCATTTTACTTGGTAGCTGAGAACCGATATTCCCATAGCATTGTTTCATGTCCTGACCGTTTGTGACTCCTGTTATGGTTGGTCAACGTTGACCACCCATATTGAAGTTCTCTGGTCATGATCAGTGACATATGCCTAGTTTCGTTGTTTGGTGTGAATGTTAGCCACACCGTGCCAATACTTATTGAAGTTCTTTGTCCTTTCTAGTCAATACATAGGCTTCCCAAACCATTTTCTCTCCCTCTGACCATTCGCGACTCGTGTTATGAGTTGTCAATGTTGACCACACATAGTGGACTTTTTCGGTTGTGCTCAGTGACGTATGCATCCTTTGGTTGGTGACTGTGCACGCTAGCCATACCGTGCCACTGTTTGTTGAAGGTCTTTGTACTTCCTAGTTGATAACTAGTGTTCCCAACCCATTGGTTTCCCCTCTGACCATTTGTGACTTGTGTTATGCGTTTTCAATGTTGACCCCATGAAGTGAAATTCTTTCGTCATGGTCAGTGACATATGCATACTTTGGATGGTCACTGTGCATTTAAGCCACGTTCTGCCACTACATATTGAATGTATTTGTACTTGCTAGTAGATAGCTAGTATTCACAAACCACTACCTTCCACCCTGACCATTTGTGTCTCGTGTTGTGAGTTGTCAAAGTTTACCACACTTAGTGACATTATTTGGTCATGGTCAGTGACATATGCCTACTTTGGTTGGTCATCGTGCATGGTCTCCACACCGTTCCACGACGTATTGAAGCCCCTTGTGCTTGCTATGTGATATTTGATGTTCCCAAACAATTGTTTCACCCTCTGACCATTTGTGACTCGTATTATGAGTTGTCAACGTGGACCACACACAGCGGACTTCTTTGGTCAAAGGCAGTACATATGCCTAATTTGGTCGGTCATTGTGTATGGAAGCCACACCGTGCTACTACTGACTGACGGTCGTTGTACTTGGTAGTTGGGAACCGATATTCCCATAGCATTGCTTCCTGTCCTGACCGTTTGTGACTGGTGTTATGGTTGGTCAACGTTGACCACCCATATTGAAATACTGTGGTCATGATCAGTGACATATGCCTAGTTCGGTTGTTGGTTTGCATATTAGCCACACAGTACCACTACGTATTGAAGTTCTTTGTCCTTTCTAGTCAATACATTGGCTTCCCAAATCATTTTCTCTCCCTCTGACCAGTTGTGACTCGTGTTATGAGTTGTCAGTGTTGACCACACATAGTGGACTTATTCGGTCGTAGTCTTTGACGTATGCATCCTTTTGTTGGTCACTGTGCACGCTAGCCATACTATGCCACTGCTTGTTGAAGGTATTGGTACTTCCTAGTTGATAACTAGTGTTCCCAACCCATTGTTTTCCCCTCTGACCATTTGTGACACGTGTTATGTGTTTTCAATGTTGACCACATGAAGTGAAATTCTTTCGTCATGCTCAGTGACATATGCATACTTTGGATGGTCACTGTGCATTGAAGCCACATTGTGCCACTACATATTGAAGGTATTTGTACTTGCTAGTAGATAACTAATATTCACAAACCATTACCTTCCACCCAGACCATTCGTGGCTTGTGTTGTGATTTGTCAAAGTTTACCACACTTAGTGACATTATTTGGTCATGGTCAATGACATATGCCTACTTTGGTTGGTCATCGTGCATGGTCTCCACACCGTGCCACAACGCATTGAAGCCCCTTGTGCTTGCTATGTGACACTTGGTGTTCCCAAACCATTGTTTCCCCCTCTGACCATTTGTGACTCGTATTATGAGTTGTCAACGTTGACCACACACAGCGGATTTCTTTGGTCAAAGGCAGTACATATGCCTACTTTGGTCGGTCATTGTGCATGGCAGCCACACCGTGCTACTACTGACTGAATTTCGTTGTACTTGGTAGTTGAGAGCCAATATTCCCATATCATTGTTTCCTGTCCTGACCGTTTGTGACTCGTGTTATGGTTGGTCAACGCTGACCACCCATATTGAATTATGTGGTCATGATGAGTGACATATGCCTAAGTTGGTTGTTTGGTGTGCATATCAGCCACACCGTGCCACTACGCATTGAAGTTCTTTGTCCTTTCTAGTCAATACATAGGCTTCCACAACCATTGTCTCTCCCTCTGACCATTGTGACTCGTGTTATGAGCTGCCAATGTTGACCACACACAGTGGACTTATTCGGTCGTAGTCAGTAACGTATGCATCCTTTGGTTGGTCATAGTGCACGCTAGCCATACCGTGCCACTGCTTGTTGAAGGTCGTTATACTTCCTAGTTGATAACTAGCGTTTCCAACGCATTGTTTTCCCCCTTGACCATTTGTGACTTGTGTTATGCGTTTTCAGCGTTGACCACATGAAGTGAAGTTCTTTCGTCATGTTCAGTGACATATGCATACTTTTGTTGGTCATTGTGTATTGAAGCCACATTGTGCCACTACATGTTGAAGGTATTTGTAGTTGCGAGTATATAACTAGTATTCACAAACCATTACCTTCCACCCTGCCCATTTGTGACTCGTGTTGTGAGTTGTGAAAGTTTACCACACTTAGTGACATTATATGGTCATGGTCAGTGACATATGCCTACTTTGGTTGGTCATCGTGCATGGTGTCCACACCGTGCCACAACGTATTGAAGCCCCTTGTGCTTGTTATGTGATAATTGGTGTTCTCAAACCATTGTTTCCACCTCTGACCATTTGTGACTCGTATTCTGAGCTGTCAATGTTGACCACAAACAGCGGATTTCTTTGGTCAAAGGCANTACATATGCCTACTTTCGTCGGTCATTGTACATGGTAGCCACACCGTGCTACTACTGAATGAAGGTCGTTGTACTTGGTAGTTGCGAACCAATATTCCCATAGCATTGTTTCCTGTCCTGACCATTTGTGAGTCGTGTTATGGTTGGTCAACGTTGACCACCCATATTGAAATTATGTGGTTATGATCAGTGACATATGCCTAGTTTGGTTGTTTGGTGTGCATATTAGCCACACCGTGCCACTACGTATTGAAGTTCTTTGTCCTTTCTAGTCAATACATAGGCTTCCCAACCATTGTCCCTTCCTCTGACCATTTGTGTCTCGTGTTATGAGCTGCCAATGTTGACCACACATAGTGGACTTATTCGGTCGTAGTCAGTGACGTATGCATCCTTTGGTTTGTCACTTTACACGCTAGCCATACCATACCACTGCTTGTTGAAGGTCTTTGTACTTCCTAGTTGATAACTAGTGTTCATAACCCTCTGACCATTTTTGACCTGTGTTATGCGTTTTCAACGTTGACCACATGAATTGAAGTTTGTTCGTCATGGTTAGTGACATATGCATACTTTGGTTGGTCACTGTGCATTGAAGCCACATTGTGCCACTACATATTGAAGGCATTTGTACTTGCTAGTAGATAACTAGTATTCACAAACCATTACCTTCCACCCTGACCATTTGTGACTCGTGTGGTGAGTTGTCAAAGTTTACCACACATAGTGACATTACTTGGTCATGGTCAGTGATGTATGCCTACTTTGGTTGGTCATCGTGCATGGTCTCCAAACTGTGCCACAACGTATTGAAGCTTCTTGTACTTGCTATGTGATACATGGTGTTCCCAAACCATTGTTCCCCCCTCTGACCATTTGTGACTCGTATTATGAGTTGTCAACGTTGACCACACACAGCATATTTCTTCGGTCGGAGGCAGTACATATGCCTACTTTGGTCGTTCATTGTGCATGGTAGCCACACCGTGCTACTACTGACGTAAGGTCGCTGTACTTGGTAGTTGAGAACCGATATTCCCATAGCATTGTTTTTTGTCCTGACCGTTTTTGACTCGTGTTGTGGTTGGTCAAGGTTGACCACCCATATTAGAATTCGCTGGTCATGATCAGTGACATATGCCTAGTTTGGTTGTTTGGTGTGCATATTAGCCACACTGTGCCACTACGTATTGAAGTTCTTTGTCCTTTCTAGTCAATACATAGACTTCCCAAACCATTGTCTCTCCCTCTGACCATTTATGACTCGTGTTATGTGTTGTCAATGTTGACCACACATAGTGGACTTATTCGGTCGTAGTCAGTGACATATGCATCCTTTGGTTGGTCACTGTGCACGCTAGCCATACCGTGCCACTGCTTGTTGAAGGTCTCTGTACTTCCTAGTTGACAACTAGTGTTCCCAAACCATTGTTTTCCCCTCTGACCATTTGTGACTCGTGTTATGCGTTGTCGACGTTGACCAAATGAAGTGAAATTCTTTCGGCATGTTTAGTGACATATGCATACTTTGGTTGGTCACTGTGCATTAAAGCCACATTGTGCCACTACATATTGAAAGTATTTGTACTTGCTAGTAGATAACTAGTATTCACAAAACATTACCTTCCACCCTGACCATTTGTGACTCGTGTTGTGAGTTGTCAATGTTTACCACACTTAGAGACATTATTTGGTCATGGTCAGTGACATATGCCTCCTTTGGTTGGTCATCGTGCATGGTCTCCACACCGTGCCACAATGTATTGAAGCTCCTTGTGCTTTCTTTGAGATACTTGGTGTTCCCAAACCATTATTTCCCCCTCTGACCATTTGTGAGTCGTATTATGAGTTGTCAACGTTCACCACACACAGCGGATTTCTTTGGTCAACGGCAGTACATACGACTACTTTGGGCGGTCATTATACATGGTAGCCACACCGTGCTACTACTTAATGAAGGTCGTTGTACTTGGTGGTTGAGAACCAATATTCCCATAGCATTGTTTCCTGTCCTGAGTGTTTGTGACTCGTGTTATGGTTGGTCAACGTTGACCACCCATAATGAAATCTTGTGGTCATGATCAGTGACATATGCCTAGTTTGGTTGTTTGGTGTGCAAATGAGCCACACCGTGCCACTACGTATTGAAGTTCTATGTCCTTTCTAGTCAATACATAGGCTTCCCAAACCATTTTCTTTCCCTCTGACCATTTGTGACTCGTGTTATGAGTTGTCAATGTTGACCACACATAGTGGACTTATTCGGTCATAGTTAGTGACGTATGCATCCTTTGGTTGGTCACAGTGCACGCTAGCCATACCGTGCCACTACTTGTTGAATGTCTTTTTACTTCCTAGATGATAACTAGTGTTCCCAACCCATTGTTTTCCCCTCTTTCGTTATGGTCAGTGACATATGCATACTTTGGGTGGTCACTGTGCATTGAAGCCACATTGTGCCACTACATATTGAAGGTATTTGTACTTGCTAGTAGATAACTAGTATTAACAACCCATTACCTTCCATCCTGACCATTTGTGACTCGTGTTGTGAGTTGTCAATGTTTACCACACTTAGTGACAGTTTTTGGTCATGGTCAGTGACATATGCCTATTTTGGTTGGTCATAGTGCATGGTCCCCACACCGTGCCACAACATATTGAAGCTCCTTGTGCTTGCTATGTGATACGTGGTGTTCCCAAACCATTGTTTCCCCGTCTGACCATTTGTGACTTGTATAGTGAGTTGTCAACGTGGACCACACACAACGGATTTCTTTGGTCAAAGGCAGTAAATATGCCTACTCTGGTCGGTCATTGTGCATGGTAGCCACACCGCGCTAGTACTGACTGAAGATCAGTCTTCTTGGTAATCGAGAAGCGATACTCTCATACCATTGTTTCATCTCCTGACCGTCTGTGACTCATGTTACGGTTGGTCAACGTTGACCACCCATATTGAAATTCTCTGGTCATGATCAGTGACATATGCCTAGTTTGGTTGTTTTGTGTGCGTATTAGCCACACCGTGCCACAACGTATTGAAGTTCTTTGTCATTTCTAGCCAATACATAGGCTTCCCAATCCTTTGTTTTCCCGTCTGACCATTTGTGACTGGTGCTATGCGTTTTCAACGTAGACCACATGAAGTGAATTTGTTCGTCATGGTTAGTGACATATGCATACTTTGGTTGGTCACTGTACATTGAAGCCACGTTGTGCCACTACTTTTGAAGGTATTTGTACTTGCTAGTAGATAACTAGTATTCACAATCCATTNCCTTCCACCCTGACCATTTGTCACTCGTGTTGTGAGTTGTCAAAGTTTACCACACTTAGTGACATTACTTGGTCATGGTCAGTGACGTATGCCTACTTTGGTTGGTCATCGTGCATGGTCTCCACACCGTTCCACAATGTATTGAAGCCCCTTGTGCTTGCTATGTGATACTTGGTGCTCCCAACAATTGTTTCCCCCTCTGACCATTTGTGACTCGTATTATGAGTTGTCAACGTTGACCACACCCAGCAGGTTTCTTTGGTCGAAGGCAGTACATATGCCTATTTTGGTCGGTCATTGTGCATGGTAGCCACACCGTGCTACTACTGACTTAAGGTCGTGTACTTGGTAGTTGAGAACCGATATTCCCATAGCATTGTTTCCTGTCCTGACCGTTTGTGACTCGTGTTATGGTTGGTCAACGTTGACCACCCATCTTGAAATTCTGTGGTCATGATCAGTGACATATGCCTAGTTTGGTTCTTTGGTGTGCATATTAGCCACACCGTGCCACTACATGTTTAAGTTCTTTGTCCTTTCTAGTCAATACATAGACTTCCCAAACCATTGTCTCTCTTTCCGACCCTTTGCTACTCGTGTTATGAGTTGTCAATGTTGACCACACATAGTGGACTTATTCGGTCTTAGTCAGTGACGTATGCATCCTTTGGTTGGTCACAGTGCACGCTAGCCATACCGTGCCACTGCTTGTTGAAGGTCTTTGTACTTCCTATTTGATAACTAGTGTTCCCAATCCATTGTTTTCCCCTCTGACCATTTGTGACTCGTGTTATGCGTTTTCAACCCTTGACCACATGAAGTGAAATTCTTTTGTCATGTTCAGTGACACATGCATACTTTAGTTGGTCACTGTGCATTGAAGCCACATTGTGCCACTACACATTGAAATGATTTGTACTTGCTATTAGATAACTAGTATTCACAAACCACTACCTTCCACCCTGACCATTTGTGACTCGTGTTGTGAGTTGTCAAAGTTTCCCACACTTGGTGACATTATTTGGTCATGGTCAGTGACATATGCCTACCTTGGTTGGTCATCGTGCATGGTCTCCACACCGTGCCACAACGTATTGAAGTCCCTTGTGCTTGCTATGTGACACTTGGTGTTCCCAAACCATTGTTTCCCCCTCTGACAATTTGTGACTCGTATAATGAGTTGTCAACGTTGACCACACATTGCCGATTTCTTTGGTCAAAGGCAGTACATATGCCTACTCTGGTCGGTCATTGTACATGGTAGCCACACCGTTCTACTAATGAATGAAGGTTGTTGTACTTGGTAGTTGAGAACCGATATTCCCATGGCATTGTTTCCTCTCCTGACCGTTTGTGACTCGTGTTCTGGTTGGTCAACATTGACCACCCATATTGAAATTCTCTAGTCATGATGAGTGACATATGCCTAGTTTGATTGTTTGGTGTGCATATTAGCCACACCTTGCCACTACGTATTGAAGTTATTTGTCCTTTCTAGCTAATACATAGGCTTCCCAATCCATTGTTTTCCCCACTGATGATTTGTGACTCGTGTTATGCGTTCTCAACGTTGACCACATGAAGTGAAATTTGTTCCTCATGATTAGTGACATATGCATACTTTGGTTGGTCACAGTGCATTGAAGCCACATTGTGCCATTACGTATTGAAGTTATTTGTAGTTGCTAGTAGATTACTAGTATTCACATACCATTACCTTCCACCCTGACCATTTGTGACTCGTGTTGTGAGTTGTCAAGGTTTACCACTCTTAGTGACATTACTTGGTCATGGTCAGTGACATATGCCTACTTTGAATGGTCATCGTGCATGGTCTCCAAACCATGCCACAACGTATTGAAGCCCTTTGTGCTTGCTATGTGATACTTGGTGTTTCCAAACCATTGTTTCCCCCTCTGACCATTTGTGACTCGTATTATGAGTTGGCAACGTTGACCACACACAGCGGATTTCTTTGGTCAAAGGCAGTACATATGCCTACTTTGGTCAGTCATTGTACATGGTAGCCACACCGTGCTACTACTGAATGAAGGTCGTTGTACTTGGTAGTTGAAAACCAATATTCCCATAGCATTGTTTCTTGTCCTGACCGTTTGTGACTCGTGTAATGGTTGGTCAACGTTGACCACCCATAATGAAATTATGTGGTCATGATTAGTGACATATGCCTAGTTTGGATGTTTGATGTGCATATAAGCCACACTATGCCACTACGTACTGAAGTTCTTTGTCCATTCTAGTCAATACATAGGCTGCCCAAACCATTTTCTTTATCTCTGACCATTTGTGACTCGTGTTATGAGTTGTCAATGTTGACCACACATAGTGGACTTATTCGGTCGTAGTCAGTGACGTATGCATCCTTTGGTTGGTCACTGTGCACGCTAGCCATAACGTGTGACTGCTAGTTGATAACTAGTGTCCCCAATCCATTGTTTTCCCCTATGACCGTTTGTGACTCGTGTTATGCGTTCTCAACATTGACCACATACGTGAAATTTGTTCGTCATGGTTAGTGACATATGCATACTTTGGTTGGTCACTGTACATTGAGGCCACATTGTGCCACTACATATTGAAAGAATTTGTACTTGCTAGTAAATAACAAGTATTCATAACCCATTACCTTCCACTCTGACCATTTGTGACTCGTGTTGTGAGTTGTCAATGTTTACCACACTTAGTGACATTATTTGGTCATGGTCAGTGACATATGCCTACTTTGGTTGGTCATCGTGCATGGTCTCCACACCGTGCCACAACGAATTGAAGCCCCTCATGCTTGCTATCTTATACTTGGTGTTCCCAAACCATTTTTTCCCCCCTCTGACCATTTGTGACTCGTATTATGAGTTGTCAACGTTGACCACACAAAGCGGATTTCTTTGGTCAAAGGCAGTACATATGCCTACTTTGGTCGGTCATTGTGCATGGTAGCCACACTGTGCTACTACTGACTTAAGGTTGTTGTACTTGGTAGTTGAGAACCAATATTCCCATAGCGTTGTTTCTTGTCGTGACCGTTTGTGACTCGTGTTGTGGTTGGTCAACGTTGACAACCCATATTGAAATTCTGTGGTCATGATCAGTGATACATGCCTAGTTTGGCTGATTGGTGTGCATATTAGCCACACCGTGCCACTACATGTTGAAGTTCTTTGTCCTTTCTAGTCAATACATCGGCTTCCCAAACCACTATCTCTCCCTCTCACCATTTGTTACTCGTGTTATGAGTTGTCAATGCTGACCACACATAATGGACTTATTCGGTCGCAATCAGTGACGTATGCATCCTTTGGTTCGTCCATGTGCACGCTAGCCATGCCGTGCCACTGCTTGTTGAAGGTCTTTGTACTTCCTAGTTGATAACTAGTGTTCCCACCCCACTGTTTTCCCCTCGGATTATTTGTGACTCGTGTTGTGCGTTCTCAGCCTTGACCACATGAAGTGAAATTCTTTCGTCATGGTCAGTGACATATGCGTACTTTGGGTGGTCACTATGCATTGAAGCCACATTGTGCCACTACATATTGAAGGTATTTGTACTTGCTAGTAGATAACTAGTACTCACAAACCATTACCGTCTACCCTGACCATTTGTGACTCGTGTTGTGAGTTGTCAAAATTTACCACACTTAGTGAGAGTATTTGGTCATGGTCAGTGACATATGCCTACTTTGGTTGGTCATCATGCATGGTCCCCACACCGTGCCCCAACGTATTGAAGCACCTTGTGCTTGCTATGTGATACGTGGTGTTTCGAAACCATTATTTCCCCCTCTGATCATTTGTGACTCGTATTATGAGTTGTCAACGTGGACCACACACAGCGGATTTCTCTGGTAAAAGGTGGTAAATATGCCTACTTTGGTCGGTCATTGTGCATGGTAGCCACACCGCGCTACTACTGACCGAAGGTCATTGTACTTGGTACTTGAGAACCGATATTCTCATAGCATTGTTTCCTCTGCTGACCGTTTGTGATTCGTGTTATGATTAGTCAACGTTGACCAGCCATATTGAGATTCTCTGGTCATGATCAGTGACATATGCCTAGTTTGATTGTTTGGTGTGCATATTAGCCACACCGTGCCACTACGTATTGAAGTTCTTTGTC
>SZWC01001550.1:208419-219611 GCA_023375785.1 Penium margaritaceum
CACCCTGACCATTTGTGACTCGTGTTGTGAGTTGTCAAAGTTAACCACACTTTGTGACATTATTTGGTCATGGTCAGTGCCATATGCCTACTTTGGTTGGTCATCGTGCATGGTCGCCACACTGTGCCACAACGTATTGAAGCCCCTTGTGCTTGCTATGTGATACTTGGTGATCCCAAACCATTGTTTCCCGCTCTGACCATTTGTGACTCGTGTTTTGAGGTTTCAACGTTGACCACACACAGCGGATTTCTTTGGTCAAAGGCAGTCCACAAGCCTACTTTGGTCGGTCATTGTACATGGTAGCCACAACGCGCTACTACTGACTGAAGGTCGGTGTACTTTGTAGTTGAAACTCGATTTTCCCATAGCATTGTTTCCTGTCCTGACCGTTTGTGACTCGTGTTATGGTTGGTCAACGTTGACCACCCATATTGAATTTCTCTGGTCATGATCAGTGACATATGCCTAGTTTGATTGTTTGGTGTCCATGTTAGCCACACCGTGACACTACGTATTTTGGTTCTTTGTCCTTTCTACCCAATACATAGGCTTCCCAATCCATTGTTTTCCCATCTGACCATTTGTGACTCGTGCTATGCGTTATCACGT
Organism: Penium margaritaceum; assembly: GCA_023375785.1. Taxonomy (NCBI): domain Eukaryota; kingdom Viridiplantae; phylum Streptophyta; class Zygnematophyceae; order Desmidiales; family Peniaceae; genus Penium; species Penium margaritaceum. The sequence goes on from SZWC01001550.1 coordinate 209,032, forward strand.
TGACTACATGAAGTGAAGTTTGTTCATCATGGTTAGTGACATATGCCTACTTTGGTTGGTCATCGTGTATGGTCTCCACACGTTGACTACATGAAGTGAAATTTGTTCATCATGGTTAGTGACATATGCCTACTTTGGTTGGTCATCGTTTATTGAAGCCCCTTGTGCTTGCTATGTGATACTTGGTGTTCCCAAACCATTGTTTCCCCCTCTGCCCATTTGTGACTCGTATAATGAACTGTCAACGTTGACCACACACAGCGGATTTCTTTGGTCAAAGGCATTCCATATGCCTACTTTGGTCGGTCATTGTGCATGGTAGCCACACCGTGCTACTACTGACTGAATGTTGTTGTAATTGGTAGTTGAGAACCGATATTCCCATAGCATTGTTTCCTGTCCTGACCATTTGTGAGTCGTGTTATGGTTGGTCAACNATATTCCCATAGCATTGTTTCCAGTCCTGACAGTTTGTGACTCGTGTTATGGTTGGTCAATGTTGACCACCCATATTGAAATTATGTGGTCATGATCAATGACATATGCCTAGTTGGGTTGTTTAGTGTGCATATTAGCCACACCGTGCCAATACGTATTGAAGTTCTTTGTCCTTTCTAGTCAATACAGAGGCTTCCCAAACCATGTTCTCTCCCTCTGACCATTTGTGACTCGTGTCATGAGCTGTCAACGTTGACCACACATAGTGGACTTACTCGGTCGTAGTCAATGATATATGCATCTTTTGGTTCGTCAGTGTGCACGCTAGCCATATTCTACCACTGCTTGTTGAAGGTATTTGTACTTCCTAGTTGATAAATAGTGTTCCCAACCCATTGTTTTCCCCTCTGACCATTTGTGACTTGTGTTATGCGTTTTCAACGTTGCCTACATGAAGCGAAATTCTTTCGTCATGGTCAGTGACATATGCATGCTTTGGTTGGTCACTGTGCATTGAAGCCACATTGTGCCACTACATATTGAAGGNTAACTAGTATTCACAAACCATTACCTTCCATACTGACCATTTGTGACTCGTGTTGTGAGTTGTCAAAGTATACCACACTTTGTGACATTATTTGGTCATGGTCAGTGATGTATGCCTGCTTTTGTTTGTCATCGTGCATCGTTTCCACACCGTGCCACAACGTATTGAAGCCCCTTGTGCTCGCTATGTGATTCCTGGTATTCCCAAACCATTGTTTCCCCCTCTGACCATTTGTGACTCGTATTATGAGTTGTCAACGTGGACCACACACAGTGGATTTCTTTGGTCAAAGGCAGTACATATGCCTACTTTGGTCGGTCATTGTACATGGTAGCCACACCGTGCTACTTTTGACTGAAGATCGTTGTACTTGGTAGTGAAGATTCGATGTTTCCATAGCATTGTTTCCTGTCCTGGCAGTTTGTGACTCGTGTTATGGTTGGCCAACGTTGACCACCCATGTTTAAACTGTATGGTCATGATCAGTGATATATGCCTAGTTTGGTTGTTTGGTGTGCATACTAGCCACACTGTGCCACTACGTATTGAAGTTCTTTGTCCTTCCTAGTCAATACATAGGCGTCTCAAACCATTTTCTTACCCTCTCACCATTTGTCACTCGTGTTCTGAGCTGTCAATGTTGACCGTACATAGTGGACTTATTCGGTCGTAGTCAATGACGTATGCATCCATTGAGTGGTCAATATGTACGCTCGCCATACCGTGCCATTGCTTCATGCAGGTCTTTGTACTTCCTAGTTGATAACTAGTGTTCCCAACCCATTGTTTTTCCCCCTGAACATTTGTGACTCGTGTTATGCATTTTCAACGTTGACCACATGAAGTGAAATTTGTTCGTCATGGTTAGTGACATATGCATACTTTGGTTGGTCACTGTGCATAGAAGCAACAATGTGCCACTACATATTGAGGGTATTGGTACTTGCTAGTAGATAAGTAGTATGCACAAACCATTACCTTCCACCCTGACCATTTGTGACTCGTGTGGTGAGTTGTCAAAGTTTACCACACTTAGTGACATTACTTGGTCATGGTCAATGACATATGCCTACTTTGGTTGGTCATCGTGTATGGTCTCCACACGTTGACTACATGAAGTGAAATTTGTTCATCATGGTTAGTGACATATGCCTACTTTGGTTGGTCATCGTGCATGGTCTCCACACCGTGCCACAACGTATTGAAGCCCCTTGTGCTTGCAATGAAATGCTTGGTGTTCCCAAACCATTGTTTCCCCCTCTGGCCATTTGTGACTCATATTATGAGTTGTCAATACTGACCACACACAGCGGATTTCTTTGGTCAAAGGCAGTACATATGCCTACTTTGGTTGGTCAATGTACATGGTAGCCACACCGTGCTACTGCTGAACGAAGGTCGTTGTACTTGGTAGTTGAGAACCGATATTCTCATAGCATTGTTTCCTCTCCTGACCATTTGTGACTCGTGTTATGGTTGGTCAACGTTGACCACCCATATTGAAATTGTCTAGTCATGATCAGTGACATATGCCTAGTTTGATGGTTTGGTGTGCATATTAGCCACACCGTGCCACTACGTATTGAAATTCTTTGTCCTTTCTAGCCAATACATGGGTTTCTTAATCCATCGTTTTCCCCGCTGACCATTTGTGACTCGTGTTATGCGTTTTCAACGTTGACCACATGAATTGAAATTTGTTCGTCATGGTTAGTGACATATGCATACTTTGGTTGGTCACTGTGCATAGAAGCCACAATGTGCCACTACATATTGAGGGTATTGGTACTTGCTAGTAGATAAGTAGTATGCACAAACCATTACCTTCCACCCTGACCATTTGTGAATCGTGTTGTGAGTCGTCAAAGTTTACCACACTTAGTGACAGTATTTGGTCATGGTCAATGACATATGCCTACTTTGCTTGGTCATCGTGCATGGTCTCCACACTATGCCACAACATCTTGAAGCCCCTTGTGCTTGCTTTGTGATACTTGGTGTTCCCAAACCATTGTTTCCCGCTCTGACCATTTGTGACTCGTATTATGAGTTGTCAACGTGGACCACACACAGCGGATTTCTTTGGTCAAAGGCAGTACAAATGCCTACTTTGGTCGGTCATTGTACATGGTAGCCACACCGTGCTACTACAAACTGCAGGTCGTTGTACTTGGTAGTTGAGAACCGATATTCTCATAGCATTGTTTCCTCTCCTGACCGTTTGTGACTCGTGTTATGCGTTGTCAACATTGACCACATGAAGTGAAATTCTTTTGTCATGGTCAGTGACATATGCCTACTTTGCTTGGTCATCGTGCATGGTCTCCACACTATGCCACAACATCTTGAAGCCCCTTGTGCTTGCTTTGTGATACTTGGTGTTCCCAAACCATTGTTTCCCGCTCTGACCATTTGTGACTCGTATTATGAGTTGTCAACGTGGACCACACACAGCGGATTTCTTTGGTCAAAGGCAGTACAAATGCCTACTTTGGTCGGTCATTGTACATGGTAGCCACACCGTGCTACTACAAACTGCAGGTCGTTGTACTTGGTAGTTGAGAACCGATATTCTCATAGCATTGTTTCCTCTCCTGACCGTTTGTGACTCGTGTTATGCGTTGTCAACATTGACCACATGAAGTGAAATTCTTTTGTCATGGTCAGTGACATATGCCTACTTTGCTTGGTCATCGTGCATGGTCTCCACACTATGCCACAACATCTTGAAGCCCCTTGTGCTTGCTTTGTGATACTTGGTGTTCCCAAACCATTGTTTCCCGCTCTGACCATTTGTGACTCGTATTATGAGTTGTCAACGTGGACCACACACAGCGGATTTCTTTGGTCAAAGGCAGTACAAATGCCTACTTTGGTCGGTCATTGTACATGGTAGCCACACCGTGCTACTACAAACTGCAGGTCGTTGTACTTGGTAGTTGAGAACCGATATTCTCATAGCATTGTTTCCTCTCCTGACCGTTTGTGACTCGTGTTATGCGTTGTCAACATTGACCACATGAAGTGAAATTCTTTTGTCATGGTCAGTGACATATGCCTACTTTGCTTGGTCATCGTGCATGGTCTCCACACTATGCCACAACATCTTGAAGCCCCTTGTGCTTGCTTTGTGATACTTGGTGTTCCCAAACCATTGTTTCCCGCTCTGACCATTTGTGACTCGTATTATGAGTTGTCAACGTGGACCACACACAGCGGATTTCTTTGGTCAAAGGCAGTACAAATGCCTACTTTGGTCGGTCATTGTACATGGTAGCCACACCGTGCTACTACAAACTGCAGGTCGTTGTACTTGGTAGTTGAGAACCGATATTCTCATAGCATTGTTTCCTCTCCTGACCGTTTGTGACTCGTGTTATGCGTTGTCAACATTGACCACATGAAGTGAAATTCTTTTGTCATGGTCAGTGACATATGCATACTTTGGTTGGTCACTGTGCACGCTAGCCATACCGTGCCACTGCTTGATGAAGGTCTTTGTATTCCCTAGTTGATAACTAGTGTTCCGAACCCATTGTTTTCCCCTCTGACCATTTGTGACTCGTGTTATGCGTTTCCAACGTTGACCATATGAAGTGAAGTTATTTCGTCATGGTCAGAGACATATGCATACTTTGGTTGGTCAGTGTGCATTGAAGCCACATTGTGCCACTACATATTGAAGGTGTTTGTGCTTGCTAGTAGTAACTAACATTCACAACCAATTACCTTCCACCCTGACTATCTGTGACTCGTGTTGTGAGTTGTCAAAGTTTACCACACTTGGTGACATTATTTGGTCATGGTCAGTGACATATGCCTACTTTGGTTAGTCATCGAGCATGGTCTCCACACCGTGCCACAACGTATTGAAGCCCCCTGTGCTTGCTATGTGAAACGTGGTCTTCCCAAACCATTGTTTCCCCCTCTGCCCATTTGTGACTCGTATTATGAGTTGTCAACGTGGACCACACACAGCGGATTTCTTTGGTCAAAGGCAGTACATATGCCTACTTTGGTCGGTCATTGTGCATGGTAGCCACACCGTGCTACTACTGACTAAAGGTCGTTGTACTTGGTAGTTGAGAACTGATATTCTCATAGCATTGTTTCCTCTCCTGACCGTTTGTGACTCGTGTTATGGTTGGTCAACGTTGACCACCCATATTGAAATTCTCTGGTCATGATCAGTGACATATGCCTGGTTTCGTTGTTTGGTGTGCATATTAGCCTCACCGTGCCACTACATATTGAAGTTCTTTGTCCTTTCTAGTCAACACATAGGCTTCCCAAACCATTTTCTCTCCCTCTGACCATTCGTGACTCAATTTATGAGTTGTGAGTGTTGACCACACATAGTAGACTTATTCGATCGTAGTATGTGATGTATGTATCCTTTTGTTGGTCTCTGTGCACGCTAGCCATACCGTGCAACTGCTTGTTGAAGGTCTTTGTACTTCCTAGTTTATAACTAGTGCTCCCAATCCATTGTTTTCTCCTCTGACCATTTGTTACTCGTGTTATGCGTTTTCAACATTGACCACATGAAATGAAATTTGTTCGTCATGGTTAGTGACATATGCGTACTTTGGTTGGTAACTGTGCATTGAGGCCACATTGTGACACTACATATTGAAGGTATTTATACTTGGTAGTAGATAACTAGTATTCACAAACCATTACCTTCCACCCTGACCATTTGTGACTCGTGTTGTGAGTTGTCAAAGTTTACCACACTTAGTGACATTACTTGGTCATGGTCAGTGACATATGCCTACTTTGGTTAGTCATCAAGCATGGTCTCCACACCGTGCCACAACGTATTGAAACCTCCCGTGCTTTCTATGTGAAACGTGGTCTTCCTAAACCATTGTTTCCCCCTCTGCCCATTTGTGACTCGTATTATGAGCTGTCAACGTGGACCACACACGGCGGATTTCTTTGGTCAAAGGCAGTACATATGCCTGCTTTGGTTGGTCATTGTGCATGGTAGCCACACCGTGCTACTACTGACTGAAGGTCATTGTACTTGGTAGTTGAGAACCGATATTCTCATAGCAATTTTTCGTGTGCTGACCGTTTGTGACTCGTGTTATTGTTGGTCAACATTGACCACCGATATTGAAATTCTCTGGTCATGATCAGTGACATATGCCTAGTTTGATTGTTTGGTGTGCATGTTAGCCACACCGTCCCACTACGTATTGAAGTTCTTGGTCCTTTCTAGCCAATACATAGGCTTCCCAATCCATTGTTTTCCCCTCTGACCATTTGTGACTCGTGTTATGCGTTTTCAACATTGACCACATGAAGTGAAGTTTGTTTGTCATGGTTAGTGACATATGCATACTTTGGTTGGTCACTGTGTATTAAAGCCTCGTTGTGCCACTACATATGGAAGGTATATGTACTTGCTAGTAGATAACTAGTATTCACAACCCATTACCTTCCAGCCTAATCATTTGTAACTCGTGTTGTGAGTTGTCAAAGTTTACCACACTTAGTGATATTATTTGGTCATGGTCAGTGACATATGCCTACTTTGGTTGGTCATCGTGCATGGTCTCCACACTGAACCACAACGTATTGAAGCCCCTTGTGCTTGCTATGTGATACTTGGTGTTCCCAATCCATATTTCCCCCTCTGACCATTTGTGACGCGTATTATGAGTTGTCAACGTTGACCACACACAGCGAATTTCTTTGGTCAAAGGCAGTTCGAATGCCTACTTTGGTCGGTCATTGTACATGGTAGCCACACGGTGCTACTACAAACTGAAGGTCGTTGTACTTGGTAGTTGAGAACCGATATTCCGATAGCATTGTTTCCTCTCTCGACCGTTTGTGACTCGTGTCATGGTTGGTCAACGTTGACCACCCACATTGAAATTCTCTGGTCATGATCAGTGACATATGCCTAGTTTCGTTGTTTGGTGTGCATACTAGCCACACCGTGCCACTACGTATTGAAGTTCTCTGTCCTTTCTAGTCAATACATAGGCTTCCCAAACCATTTTCTCTCCCTCTGACCATTCGTGACTCGTGTTATGAGTTGTCAATGTTGACCACACATAGTGGACTTATTCGGTCGTAGTCTGTGACGTATGCATCCCTTTATTGGTCACTGTGCACGCTAGCCATACCGTGCCACTGCTTGTTGAAGGTCTTTATACTTTCTAGTTGATAACTAGTGTTCCCAACCCATTGTTTTCCCCTCTGACCATTTGTGACTCGTGTTATGCATTTTCAACGTTGACCACATGAAGTGAAATTATTTTGTCATGGTCAGTGACATATGCATACTTTGGTTGGTCACTGTACATTGAAGCCACATTGTGCCACTACATATTGGAGGTATTTGTACATGCTAGTAGATAAGTAGTATTCACAAACCATTACCTTCCACTCTGACCATTTGTGACTCATGTTGTGAGTTGTCAAAGTTTACCACACTTAGTGACATTATCTGGTCATGGTCAGTGACGTATGCCTACTTTGGTTGGTCATCGTGCATGGTCTCCACACTGTGCCACAACGTATTGAAGCCCCTTGTGCTTGCTATGTGATACTTGGTGATCCCAAACCATTGTTTCCCGCTCTGACCATTTGTGACTCGTGTTTTGAGGTTTCAACGTTGACCACACACAGCGGATTTCTTTGGTCAAAGGCAGTCCACAAGCCTACTTTGGTCGGTCATTGTACATGGTAGCCATTACGCGCTACTACTGACTGAAGGTCGGTGTACTTTGTAGTTGAAACCCGATATTCCCATAGCATTGTTTCCTGTCCTGACCGTTTGTGACTCGTGTTATGGTTGGTCAACGTTGACCACCCATATTGAATTTCTCTGGTCATGATCAGTGACATATGCCTAGTTTGATTGTTTGGTGTCCATGTTAGCCACACCGTGACACTACGTATTTTGGTTCTTTGTCCTTTCTACCCAATACATAGGCTTCCCAATCCATTGTTTTCCCCTCTGACCATTTGTGACTCGTGCTATGCGTTATCACGTTGACTACATGAAGTGAAATTTGTTCATCATGGTTAGTGACATATGCCTACTTTGGTTGGTCATCGTGTATGGTCTCCACACGTTGACTACATGAAGTGAAATTTGTTCATCATGGTTAGTGACATATGCCTACTTTGGTTGGTCATCGTGTATTGAAGCCCCTTGTGCTTGCTTTGTGATACTTGGTGTTCCCAAACCATTGTTTCCCCCTCTGCCCATTTGTGACTCGTATAATGAATTGTCAACGTTGACCACACACAGCGGATTTCTTTGGTCAAAGGCATTCCATATGCCTACTTTGGTCGGTCATTGTGCATGGTAGCCACACCGTGCTACTACTGACTGAATGTTGTTGTAATTGGTAGTTGAGAACCGATATTCCCATAGCATTGTTTCCAGTCCTGACAGTTTGTGACTCGTGTTATGGTTGGTCAATGTTGACCACCCATATTGAAATTATGTGGTCATGATCAATGACATATGCCTAGTTGGGTTGTTTAGTGTGCATATTAGCCACACCGTGCCAATACGTATTGAAGTTCTTTGTCCTTTCTAGTCAATACAGAGGCTTCCCAAACCATGTTCTCTCCCTCTGACCATTTGTGACTCGTGTTATGAGTTGTCAACGTTGACCACACATAGTGGACTTACTCGGTCGTAGTCAATGATGTATGCATCTTTTGGTTCGTCAGTGTGCACGCTAGCCATATTCTACCACTGCTTGTTGAAGGTATTTGTACTTCCTAGTTGATAAATAGTGTTCCCAACCCATTTTTTTCCCCTCTGACCATTTGTGACTTGTGTTATGCGTTTTCAACGTTGACTACATGAAGCGAAATTCTTTCGTCATGGTCAGTGACATATGCATACTTTGGTTGGTCACTGTGCATTGAAGCCACATCGTGCCACTGCATATTGAAAGTACATGTACTTGTTAGTAGGTAACTAGTATTCACAAACCATTACCTTCCATACTGACCATTTGTGACTCGTGTTGTGCGTTGTCAAAGTATACCACACTTTGTGACATTATTTGGTCATGGTCAGTGATGTATGCATGCTTTTGTTTGTCATCGTGCATCGTTTCCACACCGTGCCACAACGTATTGAAGCCCCTTGTGCTTGCTATGTGATTCCTAGTATTCCCAAACCATTGTTTCCCCCTCTGACCATTTGTGACTCGTATTATGGGTTGTCAACGTGGACCACACACAGCGGATTTCTTTGGTCAAAGGCAGTACATATGCCTACTTTGGTCGGTCATTGTACATGGTAGCCACACCGTGCTACTTTGACTGAAGATCGTTGTACTTGGTAGTGAAGATTCGATGTTTCCATAGCATTGTTTCCTGTCCTGGCAGTTTGTGACTCGTGTTATGGTTGGCCAACGTTGACCACCCATGTTTAAACTCTATGGTCATGATCAGTGATATATGCCTAGTTTGGTTGTTTGGTGTGCATGCTAGCCACACTGTGCCACTACGTATTGAAGTTCTTTGTTCTTCCTAGTCAATACATAGGCGTCCCAAACCATTTTCTTACCCTCTCACCATTTGTCACTCGTGTTCTGAGCTGTCAATGTTGACCGTACATAGTGGACTTATTCGGTCGTAGTCAGTGACGTATGCATCCATTGATTGGTCAATATGTACGCTCGCCATACCGTGCCATTGCTTCATGCAGGTCTTTGTACTTCCTAGTTGATAACTAGTGTTCCCAACCCATTGTTTTCCCCCCTGAACATTTGTGACTCGTGTTATGGTTGGTCAACGTTGACCACCCATATTGAAATTGTCTGATCATGATCAGTGACATATGCCTAGTTTGATGGTTTGGTGTGCATATTAGCCACACCGTGCCACTACGTATTGAAATTCTTTGTCCTTTCTAGCCAATACATGGGTTTTTTAATCCATCCTTTTCCCCGCTGACCATTTGTGACTCGTGTTATGCGATTTCAACGTTGACCACATGAATTGAAATTTGTTTGTCATGGTTAGTGACATATGCATACTTTGGTTGGTCACTATGCATAGAAGCCACAATGTGCCACTACATATTGAAGGTATTTGTACTTGCTAGTAGATAAGTAGTATGCACAAACCATTACCTTCCACCCTGACCATTTCTGACTCGTGTTGTGAGTTGTCAAAGTTTACCACACATAGTGGACTTATTCGGTCGTAGTCAGTGACGTATGCATCCGTTGGTTGGTCACTGTGCACGCTAGCCATACCGTGCCACTACTTGTTGAAGGTCTTTGTACTTGTTAGTTAAGAACTAGTGTTCCCAGCCCATTGTTTTCCCCTCTGACCATTTGTGACTCGAGTTAAGCGTTTTCAACGTTGACCACGTAAAGTGAAATTCTTTCGTCATGGTCAGTGACATGTGCATGTTTTGGGTGGTCACAGTGCATTGAAGCCACATTGTGCCACTACATATTGAAGGTATTTTTACTTGCTAGTAGATAACTGGTATTCAGAAACCATTACCTTCCACCCTGACCATTTGTGACTCGTGTTGTGAGTTGTCAAAGTTTACCACACTTAGTGACATTATTTGGTCATGGTCAGTGACATA
>SZWC01001550.1:256176-279826 GCA_023375785.1 Penium margaritaceum
TGGTGTTCCCAAACCATTGTTTCCCCCTCTGACCATTTGTGACTCGAATAACGAGTTGTCAACGTGGACCACACACAGCGGATTTCTTTGGTCAAGTGTAGCATATATGCCTACTTTGGTCACTCATTGTGCATGGTAGCCACACCGCGCTACTACTGACTGAATTCAATTGTACTTGGTAGTTGAGAATTGATCTTCTCATAGCATTGTTTCCTCTCCTGACCGTTTGTGACTCGTGTTATGGTTGGTCAACGTTGACCACCCATATTGAAATTCTCTGGTCATGATCAGTGACATATGCCTAGTTTGATTGTTTGGCATGCACATTAGCCACACCGTGCCACTACCTATTGAATTTCTTTATCCTTTCTAGCCAATACATAGGCTTCACAATCCATTATTTTCCCTCTGACCATTTGTGACTTGTGTTATGCGTTTTCAACGTTGACCACATGAAATGAAATTTGTTCGTCATGCTTAGTGACATATGCATACTTTGGTTGGTCACTGTGCATTGAAGCCACATTGTGCCACTACATATTGAAGGTATTTGTACCTGCTAGTAGATAACTAATATTCACAAACCATTACCGTCCACCCTGACCATTTGTGACTCGTGTTGTGAGTTGTCAAAGTTTACAACACATAGTGACATTACTTGGTCATGGTCAGTGACATATGCCTACTTTGGTTGGTCATCGTGCATGGTCTCCACACCGTGCCACAACGTATTGAAGCCCCTTGTGCTTGCTATATGATACTTGGTGTTCCCAAACCATTGTTTCCCCCCTTGGCCATTTGTGACTCGTATTATGAGTTGTCAACGTTGACCACACACTGCGGATTTCTTTGGTCAAAGGCAGTACATATGCCTACTTTGGTCGGTCATTGTGTATGGTAGCCACACCGTGCAACTAGTGACTGAAGGTCGTTGTACTTGGTAGTTGAGAACCGATATTCCCATTGCATTGTTTCCTGTCCTGCCGGTTTGTGACTCCTCTTATTGTTGGTGAACGTTGACCACCCAGATTGAAAAAATGTGGTCATGATCAGTGACATATGCCTAGTTTGGTTGTTTGGTGTGCATATTAGCCACATCGTGCCACTACGTATTGAAGTTCTTTGTCCTTTCTAGTCAATACATAGGCTTTCCAAACCATTGTATCTCCCTCTAACCATTTGTAACTCGTGTTATGAGTTGTCAATGTTGACCACACATAGTGGACTTATTCGGTCGTAGTCAGTGACGTATGCATTCCTTGGTTGGTCACTGTGCACGCTAGCCATACCGTGCCACTGCTTTTTAAGGGTCTTTGTACTTGCTACTTGATAACTAGTGTCCCCAATCCATTGTTTTCCCCTTTGACCATTTGTGACTCGTGTTATGCGTTTTCAACATTGACAACATACGTGAAATTTGTTTGTCATGTTTAGTGACATCTGCATACTTTCGTTGGTCACTCTGCATTGAGGCCACATTGTGCCACTATATATTGAAGGTATTTGTACTTGCTAGTAGCTAACTAGTATTCACAAACCATTACCTTCCACCCTGACCATTTGTGACTCATGTTGTGAGTTGTCAAAGTTTACCACACTTAGTGACATTATTTGGTCATGGTCAGTGACATATGCCTACTTTGGTTGGTCAGCGTGCATGGTCTCCACACCGTGCCACAACGTATTGAAGCCCCTTGTGCTTGCTATGTCATACTTGGTGTTCCCAAACCAGTGTTTCCCCCTCTGACCATTTGTGACTCGTATGATGAGTTGTCAACGTTGACCACACACAGCGGATTTCTTTGGTCAAAGGCAGTACATATGCCTACTTTGGTCGGTCATTGTACATGGTAGCGACGCCGTGCTACTATTGAATGAAGGTCGTTGTACTTGGTAGTTGAGAACCGATATTCCCATAGCATTGTTTCCTGTCCTGACCGTATGTGACTCAAGTTATGGTTGGTCAACGTTGACCACCCATATTGAAATGATGTGGTCATGATCAGTGACATATGCCTAGTTTCGTTGTTTGGGTTGCCTATTAGCCGAGCCGTGCCACTACGTATTGAAGTTCTTTGTCCTTTCTAGCCAATACATAGGCTTCCCAATCCATTGTTTCCCCCAGTGACCATTTGTGACTCGTGTTATGTGTTTTCAACATTGACCACATGAAGTGAAATTTGTTCGTCATGGTTAGTGACATGTGCATACTTTGGTTGGTCACTGTGCATTGAAGCCACATTGTGCCACTCTACATTGAAGGTATTTGTACTTGCTAGTATATAAGTAGTATTCACAAACCATTACCTTCCACCCTGACCATTTGTGACTCGTGTTGTGAGTTGTCAAAGTTTACCACACTTAGTGACATTATTTGGTCATGGTCAGTGACATATGCCTACTTTGGTTGGTCATCGTGCATGGTCCCCACACTGTGCCACAACGTATTGGAGCCCCTTGTGCTTGCTATGTGATACTTGGTGTTCCAAAACCATTGTTTCCCCCTCTGACCATTTGTGACTCGAGTTATGAGTTGTCAACGTGGACCACACACAGCAGATTTCTTTCTTCAAATGTAGCAAATATGCCTACTTTGGTCGGTCATTGTGCATGGTAGCCACACCGCGCTACTACTGATGAAATTCAATTGTACTTGGTAGTTGAGAATTGATCTTCTCATAGCATTGCTTCCTCTCCTGACCGTTTGTGACTCGTGTTATGGTTGGTCAACGTTGACCACCCATATTGAAATTCTCTGGTCATGATCAGTGACATATGCCTAGTTTGATTGTTTGGTGTGCACATTAGCCACACCGTGCCACTACCTATTGAATTTATTTGTCCTTTCTAGCCAATACATAGGCTTCTCAAACCATTGTTTTCCCTTTGACCATTTGTGACTCGTGTTATGCGTTTTCAACGTTGACCACATGAAATGAAATTTGTTCGTCATGCTTAGTGACATATGCATACTTTGGTTGGTCACTGTGCATTGAAGCCACATTGTGCCACTACATATTGAAGGTATTTGTACCTGCTAGTAGATAACTAGTATTCACAAACCAATACCGTCCACCCTGACCATTTGTGACCCGTGTTGTGAGTTGTCAACGTTTACCACACATAGTGACATTACTTGGTCATGGTCAGTGACATATGTCTACTTTGGTTGGTCATCGTGCATGGTCTCAACACCGTGCCACAACGTATTGAAGCCCCTTGTGCTTGCTATGTGATACTTGGTGTTCCCAAACCATTGTTTCCCCCTCTGGCCATTTGTGACTCGTATTATGAATTGTCAACGTTTACCACACACTGCGGATTTCTTTGGTCAAAGGCAGTACATATGCCTGCTTTGGTCGGTCATTGTGTATGGTAGCCACACCGTGCTACTAGTGACTGAAGGTCGTTGTACTTGGTAGTTGAGAACCGATATTCCGATCGCATTGTTTCCTGTCCTGCCGGTTTGTGACTCCTCTTATGGATGGTGAACGTTGACCACCCACATTGAACTTATGTGGTCATGATCAGTGACATATGCCTAGTTTGGTTGTTTGGTGTGCATATTAGCCACACCGTGCCACTACGTATTGAAGTTCTTTGTCCTTTCTAGTCAATACATAGGCTTTCCAAACCATTGTATCTCCCTCTAACCATTTGTAACTCGTGTTATGAGTTGTCAACGTTGACCACACACAGCGGATTTCTTTGGTCAAAGGCAGTACATATGCCTACTTTGGTCGGTCATTGTACATGGTAGCCACACCGTGCTACTATTGAATGAATGTCGTTGTACTTGGTAATTGAGAACCGATATTCCCATAGCATTGTTTCCTGTCCTGACCGTTTGTGACTCGAGTTATGGTTGGTCAACGTTGACCACCCACATTGAAATGATGTGGTCATGACCAGTGACATATGCCTAGTTTGGTTGTTTGGTTTGCCTATCAGCCGATCCGTGCCACTGCGCATTGAAGTTCTTTGTCCTTTCTAGCCATATCATAGGCTTCCCAATCCATTGTTTTCCCCTGAGACCATTTGTGACTCGTGTTATGCGTTTTCAACATTGACCACATGAAGTGAAATTTGTTCGTCATGCTTAGTGACATATGCACACTTTGGTTGGTCACTGTGCATTGAAGCCACATTGTGCCACTACGTATTGAAGGTATTTGTACTTGCTAGTATATAAGTAGTATTCACAAACCATTACCTTCCACCCTGACCATTTGTGACTCGTGTTGTGAGTTGTCAAAGTTTACCACACTTAGTGACATTATTTGGTCATGGTCAATTACATATGCCTACTTTGGTTGGTTATCGCGCATGGTCTCCACACGGTGCCACAACGTATTGAAGCCCCTTGTGCTTGCTATGTGATACTTGGTGTTCCCAAATCATTGTTTCCCCCTCTTGCCATTTGTGACTCGTATTATGAGTTGTCAACGTTGACCACACACAGCGGATTTCTTTGGTCAAAGGTAGTACATATGCCTACTTTGGTTGGTCATTGCGCATGGTAGCTACACCGTGCTACTACTGACTGAAGGTCGATGTACTTGGTAGTTGGGAACCAATATTCACATAGCATTGTTTCCTGTCCTGCCCGTTTGTGACTAGTGTTATGGTTGGTCAACGTTGACCACCCATATTGAAATTCTGTGGTCATGATCAGTGACATATGCCTAGTTTGGTTGTTTGGTGTGCATATTAGCCACACTGTGCCACTACGTATTCAAGTTCTTTGTTCTTTCTAGTCAATACATAGGCTTCCCAAACCATTGTATCTCCCTCTAACCTTTTGTGACTTGTGCTATGAGTTGTCAATGTTGACCACACATAGTGGACTTATTCAGTCGTAGTCAGTGACGTATGCATCCTTTGGCTGGTCACTGTGCACAGTAGCCATACCGTCCCACTGCTTGTTGAATGTCTTTGTACTTGCTAGTTGATAACTAGTGTCCCCAATCCATTGTTTTCCCCTCTGACCATTCGTGACTTGTGTTATGTGTTTTCAACATTGACCACATACGTGAGATGTGTTCGTCATGGTTAGTAACATATGCATACATTGGTTGGTCACTGTGCATTGAGGCCACATTATGTCACTACATATTGAAGATATTTGTACTTGCTAGTAGATAACTAGTATTGACAAACCATTACCTTCCACCCTGACCATTTGTGACTCGTGTTGTGAGTTGTCAAAGTTTACCACACTTAGTGACATTATTTGGTCATGATCGAACATATGCCTACTTTGGTTGGTCATCGTGCATGGTCTCCACACCGTGCCACAACCTATTGAAGCCCCTTGTGCTTGCTATGTGATACTTGGTATTTCCAAACCATTCTTTCCCCCTCTGACCATTTGTGACTCGTATTATGAGTTGTGAACGTTGACCACACACAGCGGATTTCTTTGGTCAAAGGCAGTACAAATGCCTACTTTGGTTGGTCATTGTGCATGGTAGCCACACCGTGCTACTACTGACTGAAGGTCGTTGTACTTGGTAGTTGAGAACCGATATTCCCATAGCATTGCTTCCTGTCCTGCCCATTTGTGACTCGTGTTATGGTTGGTCAACGTTGACCACCCATATTGAAATTCTGTGGTCATTATCAGTGACATATGCCTTGTTTGGTTGTTTGGTGTGCATATTAGCCACACTGTGCCACTACGTATTTGAGTTCTTTGTCCTTTCTAGTCAATACATAGGCTTCCCAAACCATTGTATCTCCCTCTGACCATTTGTGACTCATGATATGAGTTGTCAATGTTGACCACACATAGTGGACTTATTTGGTCGTAGTTAGTGACGTATGCATACTTTGGTTGGTCAATGTGCATGCTAGCCATACCGTGCCACTACTTGTTGAAGGTCTTTGTACTTGCTAGTTGATAAGTGGTGTCCCCAATCCATTCTTTTCCCCTCTGACCATTTGTGGCTCGTGTTATGCGTTTTCAACATTGATCACATACATGAAAAATTTTCGTCATGGTTAGTGACATATGCATACTTTGGTTGGTCACTGTGCATTGAGGACACATTGTGCCACTACATATTGAAGGTATTTGTACTTGCTAGTAGATAACTAGTATTCACAAAGCATTACCTTCCACCCTGACCATTTGTGACTCGTGTTGTGAGTTGTCAAGGTTTACCACACTTAGTGACAGTATTTGGTCATGGTCAGCGACATATGCCTACTTTGGTTGGTCACCGTGCATGGTTCCCACACCGTGCCACAACATATTGAAGCCCCTTGTGCTTGCTATGTGATTCGTGGTGTTCCCACACCATTGTTTCCCCCTCTGACCATTTGTGACTCGTATTATAAGTTGTCAACGTGGACCACACAGCGGATTTCGTTGGTCAAAGACCGTCCATATGCCTACTTTGGTCGGTCATTGAGCATGGTAGCCACACTGAGCTACTACTGACTGAAGGTCGTTGCACTTGGTAGTTGAGAAACGATGTTCTCATAGCATTGTTTTCTCTCCTGACCGTTTGTGACTCGTGTTATGGTTGGTCAACGTTGACCACCCATATTGAAATTCTCTGGTCATGATCAATGACATATGCCTAGTTTGATTGTTTGGTGTGCATCCTGTACATGTACATCGTGCCACTACGTATTGAAGTTCTTTGTCCTTTCTAGCCAATACATAGGCTTCCTAATCCACTGTCTTCTCCTCTGACCATTTGTGACTCGTGTTATGCATTTTCAACGTTGACCACATGAAGTGAAATTTGTTCATCATGGTTAGTAACATATGCATACTTTGGTTAGTCACTGTGCATTGAAGCCACATTGTGCCACTACATATTGAAGGTATTTGTTCTTTCTAGTAGATAATTAGTATTCACAAACCATTGCCTTCCACCTAGACCATTTGTGACTCGTGTTGAGAGTTGTCAAAGTTTACCACACTTAGTGACATTACTTGGTCATGGTCAGTAACAGATGCCTATTTTGTGGTCATCGTGCATGGTCTCCACACCGTGCCACAACTTATTGAAGCCCCTTGTGCTTGCTATGTGATACTTGGTGTTCCCAAACCATTGTTTCCCCATCTGACCATTTGTGACTCGTATGAGGAGTTGTCAACGTTGACCACACACAGCAGATTTCTTTGGTCAAAGGCAGTACATATACCTACTTTGGTCGGTCATTGTGCATGGTAGCAACACCGTGCTACTAATGACTGAAAGTGGTTGTACTTGGTAGCTGAGAACCGATATTCCCATAGCATTGTTTCTTGTCCTGCCCGTTTGTGACTCGTGTTATGGTTGGTCAACATTGACCACCCATATTGAAATCATGTGGTCATGATCAGTGACATATGCCTAGTTTGGTTGTTTGGTGTGCATATTAGCCACACCGTGCCACTGCGTATTGATGTTCTTTGTCCTTTCTAGTCAATACATAGGCTTCCGAAACCATTGTGTCTCCCTCTGACCACTTGTGACTCGTGTTATGAGTTGTCAATGTTGACCACACATAGAAGACTTATTCGGTCGTAGTCAGTGACGTATGCATCCTTTGGTTGGTCACTGTGCTTGCTAGCCATACAGTGCCACTGCTTGTTGAAGGTCTTTGTACTTGCTAGTTGATAACTAGTGTCCCCAATCCATTGTTTCCCCCCTTGACCATCTGTGACCCGTGTTATGCATTTTGAACATTGACCACATACGTGAAATTTGTTCGTCATGGTTAGTGACATATGCATAGTTTGGTTGGTCACTGTGCATTGAGGCCACATTGTGCCACTACATATTGAAGGTGTTTGTACTTGCTAGTAGATAACTAGTATTCACAAAGCATTACCTTCCACCCTGACCATTTGTGACTGGTGTTGTGAGTTGTCAAAGTTTACCACACTTAGTGACATTATTTGGTCATGGTCAGTGACATATGCCTACTTTGGTAAGTCATCGTGCATGGTATCCACACTGTGCCACAACGTATTGAAGCCCCTTGTGCTTGCTATGTGATACTTGATGTTTCCAAACCATTGTTTCCCCCTCTGACCATTTGTGACTCGCATTATGAGTTGTCAACGTTGACCACACACAGCGGATTTTTTTGGTCAAAGGCAGTACATATGCCTACTTTTGTCGGTTGTTGTACATGGTAGCTGCACCAAGCTACTACTGAATGAAGGTCATTGTACTTGGTAGTTGAGAACCGAATCTCCCATAGCATTGTGTCCTGTCCTGACCGTTTGTGACTCGTGTTATGGTTGGTCAACGTTGACCATCCATATTGAAATTATGTGGTCATGATCAGTGACATATGCCTAGTTTGGTTGTTTGGTGTGCATATTAGCCACACCATGCCACTATGTATTGAAGTTCTTTGTCCTTTCTAGTCAATACATATGCTTCCCACACCATTTTCTCTCCTTCTGACAAATTGTGACTCGTGTTATGAGTTGTCAATGTTGACCACACATAGTGGTCTTTTTCGGTTGTAGTCAGTGACGTATGCATCCTTTGGTTGGTCACTGTGCTTTCTAGCCATACCGTGCCACTGCTTGTTGAATGTCTTTGTACTTCCTAGTTGATAACTAGTGTTCCCAACCCATTGTTTTCCACTCTGACCATTTGTGACTCGTGTTATGCGTTTTCAACGTTGACCACATGAAGTTAAAGTCTTTCGTCATGGTCTGTGACATATGCATACTTTGGGTGGTCACTGTGCATTGAAGCCACATTGTGCCACTACATATTAAAGGTATTTGTACTTGCTAGTAGATAACTAGTATTCACAAACCATTACCTTCCACCCTGACCATTTGTGACTCGTGTTGTGAGTTGTCAAAGTNCGTAGTCAGTGACGTATGCATCCTTTGGTTGGTCACTGTGCACGCTAGCCATACCGTGCCACTGCTTGTTGAAGGTCTTTGTACTTCCTAGTTGATAACTAGTGTTCCCAACCCATTGTTTTCCCCTCTGACCATTTGTGACTCGTGTTATGCGTTTTCAACGTTGACCACATGAAGTTAAATTCTTTCGTCATGGTCAGTGACATATGCATACTTTGGGTGGTCACTGTGCATTGAAGCCACATTGTGCCACTACATATTGAAGGTATTTGTACTTGCTAGTAGATAACTAGTATTCACAAACCATTACCTTCCACCCTGACCATTTGTGACTCGTGTTGTGAGTTGTCAAAGTTTACCACACTTAGTTATTTCATTTGGTCATGGTCAGTGACATATGCCTACTTTGGTTGGTCACCGTGCATGGCATCCACACCGTGCCACAATGTATTCAAGCCCCTTGTGCTTTCTATGTGATACTTGTGTTCCCAAACCATTGTTTCCCCCTCGTACCATTTGTCACACGTATTAGGAGCTGTCAACGTGAATCACACACAGCGGATTTGTTTGGTCAAAGGCAGTAAATATGCCTACATTGGTCGGTCATTGTGCATGGTAGCCACACTGCGCTATTACTGGCTGAAAGTCATTGTACTTGGTAGTTGAGAACCAATATTCTCATAGCATTGTTTCCTCTCCTGACCGTTTGTGACTCGTGTTATGGTTGGTCAACGTTGACCACCCATATTGAAACTCTCTGGTCATGATCAGTGACATATGCCTAGTTCGATTGTTTGGTGTGCACATTAGCCACACTGTGCCACTACGTATTAAAGTTCTTTGTCCTTTATAGCCAATACATATGCTTCCCAATCCATTGTTTTCCCCTATGACCATTTATGACTCATGTTATGCGTTTTCAACGTTGACCACATGAAATGAAATTCTTTCGTCATGGTTAGTGACATATGCATACTTTGGTTGGTCGCCGCGCATTGAAGCCACATTATGCCACTACACATTGAAGGAATTTGTTTTTGCTAGTAGATTACTAGTAGTCACAAACCATTACCATCCACCCTGACCATTTGTTACTCGTGTTGTGAGTTGTCAAAGTTTACCACACTTAGTGACATTACTTGGTCATGGTCAGTGACATATGCCTACTTTGGTTGGTCATCGTGCATGGTCTCCACACCGTGCCACAATGTATTGAAGCCCCTTGTGCTTGCTTTGTGATACTTGGAGTTCCCAAATCATTGTTTCCCCCTCTGGCCATTTGTGACTCGTGTTATGAGTTGTCGACGTTGACCACACACAGCGGATTTCTTTGGTCAAAGGCAGTACATATTCCTACTTTGGTCGGTCATTGTGCATGGTAGCCACACCGTGCTACTACTGACTGAAGGTCCTTGTACTTGGTAGTTGAGAACAGATATTCCCATAGCATTATCTCCTGTCCTGCCCCTTTGTGACTCGTGTTATGGTTGGTCGACGTTGACCACCCATATTGAAATTCTGTGGTCATGATCAGTGACATATGCCTAGTTTGGTTGTTTGGTGTGCATATTAGCCACACCGTGGCCCTACTTATTAAGGTTCTTTTTCCTTTCTAGTCAATACATAGGCTTTAAAAACCACTGTATCTCCCTCTGACAATTTTTGACTCGTGTTATGAGTTGTCAATGTTGACCACACAAAGTGGACTTATTCGGTCGTAGTCAGTGACGTAACCATCCTTTGGTTGGTCACTGTGCACGCTAGCCATACCGTGCCACTGCTTGTTGAAGGTCTTTGTACTTGCTAGTTGATAACTAGTGTCCCCAATCCATTGTTATCACCCCTGACCATTTGTGACTCGTGCCATGCGTTTTCAACATTGACCACATACGTGAACTTTGTTCGTCATGGTTAGTGACAAATGCATACTTTGGTTGGTCACTGTGCATTGAGGCCACATCGTGCCACTACATATTAAAGGTATTTGTACTTGCTAGTAGATAACTAGTATTCACAAAGCATTACCTTCCACCCTCACCATTTGTGACTGGTGTTGTCAGTTGTCAAAGTTTACCACACTTAGTGACATTTTTTGGTCATGGTCAGTGACATATGCCTACTTCGGTTGGTCATCGTGCATGGTCTCCACACCGTGCCACAACGTATTGAAGCCCCTTGTGCTTGCTATGTGATACTTGGTGTTTCCAAACCATTGTTTCCCCCTACGACCATTTGTGACTCGTTTTATGAGTTGTCAACATTTACCACATACAGCGGATTTCTTTGGTCAAAGGCAGTACACACTCCTATTTTGGTCGATTGTTGTACATGGTAGCCGAATCGTGCTACTACTGAATGAAGGTCGTTGTACTTCGTAGTTGAGAACCGATATTCCCATAGCATTGTGTCCTGTCCTGACTGTTTGTGACTCGTGTTATGGTTGGTCAACGTTGACTACCCATATTGAAGTTATGTGGTCATGATCAATGACATATGCCTAGTTTGGTTGTTTGGTGTGCATGTTAGCCACACCGTGCCACTACGCATTGAAGTTCTTTGTCCTTTCTAGTCAATACATAGGCTTCCCAAATCATTTTCTCTTCCTCTGACAATTTGTGACTCGTGTTATGAGTTGTCAATGTTGACCACACATAGTGGACTTATTCGGTTGTAGTCAGTGACGTATGCATCCTTTGGTTGGTCACTGTGCANGCTAGCCATACCAAGCCACTGCTTGTCGAATGTCTTTGTACTTCCTAGTTGATAACTAGTGTTCCCAACCTATTGTTTTCCACTCTGACCATTTGTGACTCGTGTTATGCGTTTTCAACGTTGACCACATGAAGTGAAATTCTTTCGTCATGGTCAGTGACATATGCATACTTTGGGTGGTCACTGTGCATTGAAGCCACATTGTGCCACTACATATTGAAGTTTTTTGTACTTGCTAGTAGATAACTAGTATTCACAAGCCATTACCTTCCACCCTGACCATTTGTGACTCGTGTTGTGAGTTGTCAAAGTTTACCATACTTAGTGACGTTATTTGGTCATGGTAAGTGACATATGCCTACTTTGGTTGGTCATCGTGCATGGTCTCCAGACGAATTGAAGCCCCCTGTGCTTACTATGTGATACTTGGTGTTCCCAAACCATTGTTTTCCCCTCTGACCATTTGTGACTCGTATTATGAGTTGTCAACGTTGACCACACACAGCGTATTTCTTTGGTCAAAGGCAGTACATATGCCTACTTTGGTCGGTCATTGTACATGGTAGCCGCACCGTGCTATTACTGAATGAAGGTCGTTGTACTTGGTAGTTGAGAACCAATATTCCCATAGCATTGTTTCCTGTCCTGACCGTTTGTGACTTGTGTTATGGTTGATCAACGTTGACCACCCATATTGAAATTATGGGGATATGATCAGTGACATATGCCTGGTTTGGTTGTTTGGTTTGCATGTTAGCCACACCGTGCCACTACGTATTGAAGTTCTTTGTCCTTTCTAGCAAATGCATAGGCTTCCCAAACCATTTTCTCTCCATCTGACCATTTGTGACTCGTGTTATGAGATGCCAATGTTGACCACACATAGTGGACTTATTCGGTCTTTGTCAGTGACGTATGCATCCTTTGGTTGGTCACTGTGCATGCTAGGCATACCGTGCCACTGCTTGTTGAAGGTCTTTGTACTTCCTAGTTGATAACTAGTGTTCCCAACCCATTGTTTTCCCCTCTGACCATTTGTGACTCGTGTTATGCGTTTTCAACGTTGACCACATGAAGTGAAATTCTTTCGTCATGGTGAGTGATACATGCATACTTTGGGTGGTCACTGTGCATTGAAGCCACATTGTGCCACTACATACTCAAGGTGATTGTACTTGCCAGTAGATAACTAGTCTTGACCTACCATTACCTTCCACCCTTACCATTTATGACTCGTGTTGTGAGTTGTCAAAGTTTACCACACTTGGTGACATTATTTGGTCATGGTCAGTGACATATGCCTACTTTGGTTGGTCATTGTGCATGGTCCCCACACCATGCCACAATGTATTGAAGCCCCTTGTGCTTGCTATGTGATACGTGGTGTTCCCAAACCATTGTTTCCCCCTCTGACCAGTTGTGACTCGTATTATGAGTTGTCAATGTGGACCACAGGCGGCAGATTTCTTTGGTCAAAGGCAGTAAATATGCCTACTTTGGTCGGTCATTGTGCATGGTAGCCAAACCGCGCTACTACTGACTGAAGGTCATTGTACTTGGTAGTTGAGAACCGATATTCTCATAACATTGTTTCCTCTCCTGACCATTTGTGCCTCGTCTTATGGTTGGTCAACGTTGACCACCCATATTGAAACTCTCTGGTCATGACCAGTGACATATGCCTAGTTTGATTGTTTGGTGTGCACATTAACCACACCGTGCCACTAAGTATTGAATGTCTTTGTCCTTTCTAGCCAATACATAGGCTTCCAAATCCATTGTTTCCCCTCTGACCATTTATGACTCGTGTAATGTGTTTTCAATGTTGACCACATGAGGTGAAATTTGTTCGTCATGGTTAGTGCCAAATGCATACTTTGGTTGGTCACTGTGCATTGAAGCCACATTGTGCCACTACATATTGAAGGTATTTGTACTTGCTAGTTGATAACTAGTATTCACAAACCATTACCTTCCACCCTGACCATTTGTGACTCGTGTAGTGAGTTGTCAGAATTTACCACACCTAGTGACATTACTTGATTATGGTCAGTGACATATGCCTACTTTGGTTGATCATGCTGCATGCTCTCCACACCGTGCCACAAGCAATTGAAGCCCCTTGTGCTTGCTATGTGATAGTTGGTGTTCCAAAGCCATTGTTTCCCCCTTTGACCATTTGTGACTCGTATTATGAGTTGTCAACATTGACCACACACAGCGGATTTCTTTGGTCAAAGGCAATACATATACCTACTTTGGTCAGTCATTGTGCATGGTAGCCACACCATGCTACTGCTGACTGAAGGTTGTTGTACTCGGTAGTTGAGAACCGATATTCCCACAGCATTGTTTCCTATCCTGCCCGTTTGTGACTCGTGTTATGGTTGGTCAACGTTGACAACCCATATTGATATTTTGTGGTCATGACCAGTGACATATGCCTAGTTTGGTTATTTGGTGTGCATATTAGCCATAGTGTGCCACTACCTATTGAAGTTCTTCGTCCTTTCTAGTCAATACATAGGCTTCCCAAACCATTTTCTCTCCCTCTCACCATTTGTGACTCGTGTTATGAGTTGTCAATGTTGACCACACATAGTGGACTTATTCAGTCGTAATCAGTGACGTATGCATCCTTTGGTTGGTCATTGTGCACGCTAGCCATACCGTGCCACTGCATGTTGAAGGTCTTTGTACTGGCTAGTTGATAACTAGTGTCTCCCATCTATTGTTTTCCCCTCTAACCATTTGTGACTCGTGTTGTTTGTTTTCAACATTGACCACATACGTGAAATTTGTTTGTCATGATTAGTGACACATGCATACTTTGGTTGGTCACTGTACATGGAGGCCACATTGTGCCACTACACATTCAAGGTTTTTGTACTTGCTAGTAGATAACTATTATTCACAAACCATTACCTTCCAACCTGAGCATTTGTGACTCTTGTTGTGAGTTGTCAAAGTTTACCACACTTAGTGACATTATTTGGTCATGGTCAGTGACATGTGCCTACTTTGGTTGGTCATTGTGCATGGTCTCCACACCGTGCCACGACTATTTGAAGCCCCTTGTGCTTGCTATGTGATACTTGGTGTTTCCAAACCATTGTTTCCCTCTCTAACCATTTGTGACTCGTATTATGAGTTGTCAACGTTGACCACACACAGCGGATTTCTTTGGTCAAAGGCAGTACATATGCCTACTTTGGTTGGTCATTGTACATGGTAGCCACACCCGTACTACTAAATGAAGGTGGCTGTACTTGGTAGCTGAGAACCAATATTCCCATAGCATTGTTTCGTGTCCTGACCGTTTGGGACTCGTGTTATGGTTGGTCAACGTTGACCACCCATATTAAAGTTATGTGGTCTTGATCAGTGACAAATGCCTAGTTTGGTTGTTTGGTGTGCATATTAGCCACACCGTGCCACTATGAAGTGAATTTCTTTGTCCGTTCCAGTCAATAAATAGGCTTCTTAAACCATTTTCTCTCCCTCTGACAATTTTTGACTCGTGTTATGAGTTGTCAATGTTGACCACACATAGTGGACGTATTCGGTTGTAGCCAGTGATGTATGCATCCTTTGGATGGTCACTGTGCACTCTAGCCATACCGTGCCACTGCTTGTTGAAGGTCTCTGTACTTCCTAGTTGATAACTAGTGTTCCCAATCCATTGTTTTCCCCTCTGACCATTTGTGACTCCTGTTATGCGTTTTCAACGATGACCACATAAAGTGAAATTCTTTCGTCATGGTCAGTGACATATGCATACGTTGGGTGGTCACTGTGCATTGAAGCCACATTGTGCCACTACATGTTAAGGTATTTGTACTTGCTAGTAGATAACTAGTATTCACAAACAATTATGTTCCACCCTGACCATTTGTGACTCGTGTTGTGAGTTGTCAACGTTTATCACACTCAGTGACATTAATCAGTCATGGTCAGTGACATATGCCTACTTTGGTTGGTCATCGTGCATGGTCTCCACACCGTGCCACAACGTATTGAAGCCCCTTGTGCTTGGTATGTGATACGTGGTGTTCCCAAACCATTGTTTCCCCCTCTGACCATTTGTGACTCGTATTATGAGTTGTCAACGTGGACCTCACACAACGGGTTTCTTTGGTCAAAGGCAGTACATATGCCTACTTTGGTCCGTCATTGTGCATGGTAGCCACACCGTGCTACTACTGACTGAAGGTCATTGTACTTGGTAACTGAGAGCCGATATTCCCATAGCATTGTTTTCTGTCCTGCCCGTTTGTGACCTGTCGTATGGTTGGTCAACGTTGACCACCCATATTGAAATTATGTGGTCATGATCAGTGACATATGCCTAGTTTGGTTGTTTGGTGTGTATGTTAGCCACACCGTGCCACTACGTATTGAAGTTCTTTCTGCTTTCTAGTCAATACATAGGCTTCCCAAACCATTGGATCTCCCTCTGACCATTTGTGACTCGTGTTATGAGTTGTCAATGTTGACCACACATAGTGGACTTATTCGGTCGTAGTCAGTGACGTATGCATCCTTTGGTTGGTCACTCTGCACACTAGCCATACTGTGCCACTGCTTGTTGAAGGTCTTTGTACGTCATAGCTGATAACCAATATTCCCAACCCCTTGTTTTCCCCTCTGACCATCTGTGACTTGTGTTATGGGTTTTCAACGTTGACCACATGAAGTGAAATTCTTTCGTCATGTTCAGTGACATATGCATACTTTGGTTGGTCAATGTGCATTGAAGCCACATTGTGCCACTACATATTGAAGGTATTTGTACTTGCTAGTAGATAACTAGTATTCACAAACCATTACCTTCCACCCTGACCATTTGTGACTTGTTTTGTGAGTTGTCAATGTTTACCACACGTAGTGACATTATTTGGTCATGGACAGTGACATATGCCTACTTTGGTTGGTCATCGTGCATGGTCTGCACACCGTGCCACAACGTATTGAAGCCCCTTGTGCTTGCTATGTGATACTTGGTGTTCCCAACCCATTGTTTCCCCCTCTGACCATTTGTAACTCGCATTATGAGTTGTCAACGTTGACCACACACAGCGGATTTCTTTGGTCAAAGGCAGTACATATGCGTACTTTGGTCGGTCATTGTGCATGGTAGCCACAGGGTGCTATTACTGACTGAAGGTCATTGTAGTTGGTAGTTGAGAACCGATATTCCAATAGCATTGATTCTTGTCCTGTCCATCTGTGACTCGTGTTATGGTTGGTCAGCGTTGACCACCCATATTGAAATTTTGTGGTCATTATCAGTGACATATGCCTAGTTTGGTTGTTTGGTGTGCATATTAGCCACATCGTGCCACTACGTATTGAAGTTCTTTATCTTTTATAGTCAATACATAGGCTTCCCAAACCATTGTATCTCACTCCGACCATTTGTGACTTGTGTTATGAGTTGTCAATGTTGACCTCACATAGTGCGCTTATTAAGTCGTAGTCAGTGACGTATGCATCCTTTGGTTGGTCATTGTGCACGCTAGCCATACCGGGCCACTGCTTGTTGAAGGTCTTTGTACTTCCTAGTTGATAACTAGTGTTCCCAATCCATTGTTTTCCCCTCTGACCATTTGTGACTCGTGTTATGCGATTTCAACGTTGACCACATGAAGTGAATTTATTTTGTCATGTTCAGTGACATATGCATACTTTGGTTGGTCACTGTGCACTGAAGCTACATTGTGCCACTACATATTGAAGGTATTTGTACTTGCTCGTAGATAAAGAGTATTCATAAACCATTACCTTCCACCATGAGCATTTGTGACTCGTGTTATGAGCTGTCAAAGTTTACCACACTTAGTGACATTATTTGGTCATGGCCAGTGACATATGCCTACTTTGGTTGGTCATCGTGCATGGCATCCACACCGTGCCACACCGTATTGAAGCCCCTTGTGCTTGCTATGTGATACCTGGTGTTCCCAGACCATTGTTTCCCCTTTTGACCATTTGTGACTCATGTTATGAGTTGTCAACGTTGACCACACACAGCGGATTTCTTTGGTCAAGGGCAGTACATATGCCTACTTTGGTCGGTCATTGTGCATGGTAGCCACACCGTGCTACTAGTGAATGAAGGTCATTGTACTTGGTTGTTGATAACCGATATTCCCATAGCACTGTTTCCTGTCCTGCCCGTTTGTGACTCGTGTTATGGTTGGTCAACGTTGACCACCCATATTGAATTTATGTGGTCATGATCAGTGACATATGCCTAGTTTGGTTGTTTGGTGTCCATATTAGCCACACCGTTCCACTACGTACTGAATTTCTTGGTCCTTTCCAGTCAATACATAGGCTTTCCAACCCATTTTCTCTCCCTCTGACCATTTGTGACTCGTGTTATGAGTTGTCAATGTTGACCACGCATAGTGGACTTATTCAGTCTTAGTCAGTGACGTGTGCATCCTTTGGTTGGTCACTGTGCACACTAGCCATACCGTGCCACTGCTTGCCGAAGGTCTTTGTACTTCCTAGTTGATTACTAGTGTTCCCAACCCATTGTTTTCCCTCTAACCATTTGTGAATCGTGTTATGCGTTTTCAACGTTGACCACATGAAGTGAATTTCTTTCGTCATGGTCAATGACATATGCATACTTTGGGTGGTCATTGTGTATTGAACCCACATTGTGCCACTACATATTGAAGGTGTTTCTACTTGCTAGTATATAACTAGTATTCACAAATCATTACCTTCCACCTTGACCATTTGTGACTCGTGTTGTGAGTTGTCAAAGTTCAAAACACTTAGTGACATTATTTGGTCACAGTCAGAGACATATGCCTACTTTAGTTGGTAATCGTGCATGGTCTCCACACCGTGCGATAACGTATTGAAGCCCCTTGTGCTTGCTATGTGATACGTGGTGTTCCCGAACCATTGTTTCCCCTTCTGACCATTTGTGACTCGTATTATGAGTTGTCAACGTGGACTACACACAGTGGATTTTTTCGGTCAAAGGCAGTAAACATGCCTACTTTTGTTGGTCATTGTGCATGGTAGCCACACCGTGCTACTACTGACTGAAGGTCATTGTACTTGGTAGTTGAGAGCCGATACTCTCATGGCATTGTTTCCTCTCCTGACCGTTTGTGACTCGTGTTATGGTTGGTCAACGTTGACCACCCATATTGAAATTCTNTCAAAGGCAGTAAACATGCCTACTTTTGTTGGTCATTGTGCATGGTAGCCACACCGCGCTACTACTGACTGAAGGTCATTGTACTTGGTAGTTGAGAGCCGATACTCTCATGGCATTGTTTCCTCTCCTGACCGTTTGTGACTCGTGTTATGGCTGGTCAACGTTGACCACCCATATTCAAATTCTCTGGTCATGATCAGTGACATATGCCTAGTTTGATTGTTTGGTGTGTATATTGGCCACACCGGGCCACTACGTATTGAAGTTCTTTGTCCTTTCTAGCCAAAACATAGGCTTCCCAATCCATTGTTTTCCCCTCTGACCATTTGTGACTCGTGTTATGCATTTTCAACGTTGACCACATGAAGTGAAATTTGATCGTCATGGTTAGAGACATATGCATACTTTGGTTGGTGATTGTGTATTGAAGTCACATTGTGCCACTACATATTGAAGGTATTTGTACTTGCTAGTAGATAACTAGTATTCACAAACCATTACCTTCCACCTTGACCATTAGTGACTCGTGTTGTGAGTTGTCAAAGTTTACCACACTTAGTGACATAATCCGGTCATGGTCAGTGACATATGCCTGCTTTGAATGGTCATCGTGGATGGTATCCACATCGTGCCACAACATATTAAAGCCCCTTGTGCTTGCTATGTGATACTTGGTGTTCCCAAACCATTGTTTCCCCCTCTGGCCATTTGTGACTCGTATTATGAGTTGTCAACGTTGACCACACACAGCGGATTTCTTTGGTCAAAGGCAGTACATATGCCTACTTTGGTCAGCCATTGTACATGGTAGCCACATTGTGCTACTACTGAATGAAGGTCGTTCTACTTGGTAGTTGAGAACCAATATTCCCATAGCATTGTTTCCTGTCCTGACCATTTGTGACTCGTGTTATGGTTGGTCAACGTTGACCACCCATACTGAAATTCTGTGCTCATGATCAGTGACATATGCCTAGTTTGGTTGTTTGGTGTGCATATAAGTCACACCGTGCTACTACGTATTGAAGTTCTTTGTCCTTTCTAGTCAATACATAGGCTTTTCAAACCTTTTTCTCTCCCTCTGATCATTTTTTACTCGTGTTTTGAGCTGTCAATTTTGACCACACATAGTGGACTTATTCGGTCATAGTCAGTGACGTATGCATCATTTGGTTGGTCACTGTGCACGCTAGCCATACCGTGCCACTGCTTGTTGAAGGTCTTTGTACTTCCTAGTTGATAACTAGCGTTCCCAACCTATTGTATTCCCCTCTGACCATTTGTGACTCGTGTTATGCATTTTCAACGTTGACCTCCTGAAGTGAAATTCTTTCGTCATGTTCAGTGACATATACATACTTTGGTTGGTCACTGTGCATTGAAGCCACATTGTGCCACTACATATTGAAGGTATTTGTACTTACTAGTACAAAACTAGTATTCACAAACCATTACCTTCCACCCTGACCATTTGTGACTCGTGTTGTGAGTTGTCAAAGTCTACCACACTAAGTGACATTTTTCGGTCATGGTCAGTGACATATGCCTACTTTGGTTGGTCATCGTGCATGGTCCCCACACCGTGCCACAACGTATTGAAGCTCCTTGTGCTTGCTATGTGATACGTGGTGTTCCCAAGCCATTGTTTCCCCTCTGACCATTTGTGACTCGTATTATGAATTGTCAACGTGGACCACACAGAGCGGATTTCTTTGGTCAAAGGCAGTAAATACTCCTACCTTGGTTGGTCAGTGTGCATGGTATCCACACCGTGCTACTACTGACTAAAGGTCATTGTACTTGGTAGTTGAGAACAGATATTATGATAGCATTGTTTCATCTCCTGACCGTTTGTGACTCGTGTTATGGTTGGTCAACGTTGACCACCCATATTGAAATTCTCTGGTCATGATCAGTGACATATGCCTAGTTTGATTTTTGGTGTGCATATTAGCCACACCGTGCCACTACGTATTGAAGTTATTTGTCCTTTCCAGCCAATACATAGGCTTCCTAAACCATTGTTTTCCCCTCTGACCATTTGTGACTCGTGTTATGCGTTTTCAACGTTGACCACATGAAGTGAAATATGTTCGTCATGGTTAGTGACATATACATACTTTGGTTGGTCACTGTCCGTTGAAGCCACATTGTGCGACTACATATTGAAGGTATTTGTACTTGCTAGTAGATACCTAGTATTCACAAACCATTACCTTCCACCCTGACCATTTGTGACTCGTGTTGTGAGTTGTCAAAGTTTACCACACTCAGTGACATTACCTGGTCATGGTCAGTGACATATGCCTACTTTGGTTGGTCATCGTGCATGGTCTCCACACCGTGCCACAACGTATTGAAGCCCCTTGTGCTTGCTATGTGATACTTGGTGTTACCAAACAATTGTTTCCCCCTTTGACCATTTTTGGCTCGTATTATGAGTTGTCAACGTGGACCACACACAGCGGATTTCTTTGGGCAAAGGCAGTAAACATGCCTACTTTGGTCGGTCATTGTGCATGGTAGCCACACCGTGCTACTACCGACTGAAGGTCATTGTACTTGGTAGTTGAGAACCGATATTCTCATAGCATTATTTCCTCTCCTGACCGTTTGTTACTCGTGTTATGGTTTGTCAACGTTGACCACCCATACTGAAGTTATCTGGTCATGATCAGTGATATATGCCTAGTTTGATTGTTTGGTGTGCATATTAGCCACACCGTGCAACTACGTATTGAAGTTCGTTGTTCTTTCTAGCCAGTACATAGGCTTCCTAATCCATTGTTTTCCCCTCTGGCCATTCGTGACTCGTGTTATGCGTTTTCATTGTTGACCACATGAAGTGAAATTCTTTCGTCATGTTCAGTGACATATGCATACTTTGGTTGGTCACTGTGCATTGAAGCCACATTGTGCCACTACATATTAAAGGTATTTGTACTTGCTAGTAGATAACTTGTATTTACAAACCATTACCTTCCACTCTGACCATTTGTGACTCGTGTTGTGAGTTGTCAAGTTTACCACACTTAATGACATTACTTGGGCATGGTCAGTGACATATGCCTACTTTGGTTGGTCATCGTGCATGGTCTCCACACCGTGCCACAACGTTTTGAAGCCCCTTGTGCTTGCTATGTGATACTTGGTGTTCCCAAACAATTGTTAGCCCCTCTGACCATTTGTGACTCGTATTGTGAGTTGTCAACATTGACCACACACAGCGGATTTCTTTGGTCAAAGACAGTACATATGCCTACTTTGGTCGGACATTGTGCATGGTAGCCACACCGTGCTACTACTGACTGAAGGTCGTTGTACTTGGTAGTTGGGAACCGATACTCCCATAGCATTGTTTCCTATCTTGACCGTTTGTGACTCGTGTTATGGTTGGTCAACGTTGACCACCCATATTGAAGTTATGCGGTCATGATCAGTGACATATGCCTAGTTTGGTTGTTTGGTGTGCGTATTAGCCACACCGTGCCACTACGTATTGAAGTTCTTTGTCCTTTCTAGTCAATACATAGGCTTCCCAAACCATTGTATCTCCCTCTGACCATTTGTGACTCGTATTATGAGTTGTCAACGTGGACCACACAGCGGATTTTTTTGGACAAAGGCAGTAAATATGCCTACTTTGGTCGGACATTGTGCATGGTAGCCACACCGGGCTACTACTGACTCAAGGGCACTGTAGTTTGTAGTTGTGAACCGATATTCCCATAGCACTGTTTCCTGTCCTGACCGTTTGTGACTCGTGTTATGCGTTTTCAACGTTGACCACATGAAGTGAAATTTGTTCGTCATTGTTAGTGACATATGCATACTCTGGTTGGTCACTGTGCACGCTAGCCATACTGTGCCACAGCTTGTTGAAGGTCTTTGTACTTCCTAATTGATAACTAGTGTTCCCAATCCATTATTTTCCCTTCTGGCCATTTGTGACTCTTATTATGCGTTTTCAACGTTGACCACATGAAGTGAAATTTGTTCGTCATTGTTAGTGACATATGCATACTCTGGTTGGTCACTGTGCACGCTAGCCATACTGTGCCACAGCTTGTTGAAGGTCTTTGTACTTCCTAATTGATAACTAGTGTTCCCAATCCATTATTTTCCCTTCTGGCCATTTGTGACTCTTATTATGCGTTTTCAACGTTGACCACATGAAGTGAAATTTGTTCGTCATTGTTAGTGACATATGCATACTCTGGTTGGTCACTGTGCACGCTAGCCATACTGTGCCACAGCTTGTTGAAGGTCTTTGTACTTCCTAATTGATAACTAGTGTTCCCAATCCATTATTTTCCCTTCTGGCCATTTGTGACTCTTATTATGCGTTTTCAACGTTGACCACATGAAGTGAAATTTGTTCGTCATTGTTAGTGACATATGCATACTCTGGTTGGTCACTGTGCACGCTAGCCATACTGTGCCACAGCTTGTTGAAGGTCTTTGTACTTCCTAATTGATAACTAGTGTTTCCAATCCATTGTTTTCCCCTCTGACCATTTGTGACTCGTATTATGAGTTGTCAACGTTGACCACACACAGCGGATTTCTTTGGTCAAAGGCAGTACATATGCCTACTTTGGTCGGTCATTGTGCATGGTAGACACACCGTGCTACTACTGACTGAAGGTCGTTGTAATTGGTAGTTGAGAACCGAAATTCCCATAGCATTGTTTCCTGTCCTTCCCGTTTGTGACTCGTGTTATGGTTGGTCAACGTTGACCACCCATGTTGAAGTTCTGTGGTCATGATCAGTGACATATGCCTAGTTTGGTTGTTTGGTTTGCATATTAGACATACCGTGCCACTACGTATTGAAGTTCCTTGTCCTTTCTTGTCAATACATAGGCTTCCCAAACCATTGTATCTCCCTCTGACCATTTGTGACTCGTGTTATGAGT
>SZWC01001551.1:3961-48204 GCA_023375785.1 Penium margaritaceum
GGTCATGGACTACCGATGTCTGGGTGACCATGGGTGACAACTCCATGCCTTAGCCTGAGAAAAGAAAAAGGCAAGAGGTCCAAGGTCAAGACCTGATGAGAGAAATATCCAAAAAGGTCCTTGGTCTTAGGATTGCCTTGTCAGAGTGTGCTGACTAGGATAAAGGTACCTCACCTTACTTTTTAGGTGAGGTGAGATCCTTGTGTGCTAGCCATGGATACATGGCAATTCTCCATGGGTGATGTGACTACTAGGAGTGTGCCATGAGAGCATTCTCTAGCTCTCTAGATCGTGTGTGACTTGTCAGCCTGATTGCTAGGCTGATTTCCTCTCTTGTTTGATATTGTGGACTCTAGTGTGTGAGCCACACACTCTAGTGTGTGGACTCTAATGTATGATATGATGTCGTATGATATGATAAGGTATGGTATGGTATGGTATAGTATGCTATGGTATGGTATTATATGGTATGGTATGGTATGGTATGGTAAGGTATGTTATGGTGTGGTATGGTATGGTATGGAATGGTATGATATAATGGTATGGTATGCTATATTATGATATGGTCTGGTTTGATATAGTCTGGTATGGTATGGTTTGGTATAGCATGGTATGGTACGGTATGGTATGGTGTGGTATGGAATTATATGATATGATATGGTATGGTATGGTATGGTATGGTGTGGTATGGTTTGATGTAGTATAATCTAGGGTGGTATGGTAAAGTATAGAATGGTATTGTATGGTATGATATGGTATAGTCTAGTATCATCCAGTATGGTATGGCATGCTATGGTACGATGTACTATGATAGGATATGGTATGATATGGTCTGGTATGTTATGGTATGGTATGGTATGATATGATATGGTATGGTATGGTATGATATGATATGGTATGGTATAGTAAGGTATGGTATGGTATGGCATGGTATGGCACGTTATGGTATGGTATGGTATGATATGGTATGGTATAGTATGGTATGGTATAATATGGTATAATATGATATGATATGGTGTGGTATGGTATGCTATGGTATGGTATGGAATAGTATGGCATGGTATGGTATGTTATGACATGATATGATATGGTATGATAAGATATTGTATGGTATGGTATGGTATGGTATGGTATGGTATGGTATGGTATGGTATGGTATGATTTGGTTTGGTATGGTATGATAAGATATGATATGACATGATATGGTATGGTATAGTATGGTATGGTATGGTATGGTTGTTGGATCTGGAGGAGAGAGGGATCCTTTGAGCAGCGAGCATGTGGGACTGAAAGGGCATCACTTGTGCTGAAGAACGGATGATGGAGTACATATCGAGCTAGAGCTTGGGCAAGTCAGCCCTCTCACAAGCCACACCACTTAGCCATGGAGGCTAAAGCTCACACACTAGAGTCCATAATCTCACACAAGGGAGGAAATCAGACTAACAATCAGGCTGACCAGTCACACACGACCTAGAGAGCTAGAGAATGCTCTCATGGCCGACTCCTAGTGGTCACATCACCCACAAACCCATGGAGAATCGACATGTGTCCATGGCTAGCACACAAGGATCTCACCTCACCTAAAAAGTAAGGAGAGGTACCTTTCTCCTAGTCAGCACACTCTGACAAGGAAATCCTAATACCAAGGACCTTTTTGGATATTTCGCCTATCAGGTCTTGACCCTGGACCTCTTGCCTTTTTTTTCTCAGGCTAAGGCATGGAGCCATCACCCATGGCCACCCAGACATCGGCGGTCCATGACCCCTTAAACTTTGAAAATTCATCTCCCAATCCGATCGTTGGATCGGCCTGAAACTTGGATTGTAGATAATTTGCCATTTGCTCTTTCCAATGACTAAGACGGATCGACAATCGGAGCAGGCATCTGGAAGTTTCCTGGAACTTGCTCGTGTGGACCTGAAATTGAGCCGGACGGCTCCTTTTCCCAACAATCTCCCACTTTGCCGCAGTCAGAGTGGACAGAGGCCACATGCCTTCATGCAGAACTGCTGCTTCTCACGGGTCACTGGCTTGGTGCAGAAATCAGTGACCTGCCTGCTGGTTGGAGTAATCTCCAGCTTGATAGCACCCTCCTGCACCATGTGCCTGATGAAGTGATATGCGATGTCAATGTGCTTGGTGCGTGCATGGTGCTCAGGATTCTTGGCGAGTGCGATTGCGCTCTGGTTGTCGATGCGCACAGGAACTGGAACTGCTACACTCCCACTCATCTCCGCCATGAGACGCTGGAGTCAAACAGCTTCCTTGGCTCCAAAGCTGAGAGAGACGTACTCAGCTTCTGTGCTCCAGGTGTCAACGACCACCTGTCTCTTGCTGCACCAGTTGATGGCACCTCTATTCATGAGAAACACATGTCCAGAGATGGAGTTGTGGGTCTCATGATTTGAAGCCCAATTTGCATCTATGTAGCCGATGATGCTGTTGTCGTTGTCGTTGTAGGTGATGCCGACGTTGATGGTTCCAGCAAGGTAGCGGAAGATCCACTTCACTGCCGTCTGGTGCTCCGATCGGGGATTAGCCATGTGCTGGCTCATAGCGCTCACAGACTGTGCCAGGACCGGCCTGGTTGCCACCATCGGGTACATAAGACTGCACACGGCGCTCTGGTACTTTTGCCGCTCAGCTGCATCTGCTTCTCCACTGAAGCTCACGAGGTACTTCCGTGTCTCCAGCGGCGTGCCAATGGATTTGGCCTCCGCCATGCCGAAACACTGCAGGACGTCCTTGATGTAGCGACTCTGCTGTAGCAAGAGAGAGCGTGATATACGGTCATGCGTGATTTGGATGCCAAGGAAGTATGACGCCTCCTCGAGATCACACATCTAGAAGCGCTCCTGCATGGCCTCCTTGAACTCTTGAAGTGCAGGCATGCTTTTGGAAAGGAGGAGCATGTCATCCACATAGACAATGATGGTGAGGATCTCATGCTCATGCTGCCAGCGATACACGCTATAGTCACACTCGCTGCGCTCAAACCCCATGCACTACAACGCCACATCCAACTTCAGGTGCCAAGCACGCGACGCTTGCTTGAGGCCGTACAGCGACTTCTGCAGCTTGCAAACCAGGTGCTCCTGGCCATCCATGACGAACCCCTCTAGCTGTTCCATGTAGATCTCCTCCAAGTCACCATTCAAGAATGCCATCTTGACATCCATGTGGTGAACCTCGAAGTCCTCAGCTGCTGCATAAGAGAGGAGCGTGCGCACAGAGGCAAACGTTGCAACAGGGGCAAAAGTTTATGTGTAGTCGATGCCCTCCTGCTGCAAGTAGCCCTTGGCAACCAGCCTCGCCTTGTACTTTTCCAGGTTACCATCTGCTCCCCGCTTCTTCTTGAACACCTACTTGCACTTGATCACCTTACGTCCAGGTGGACGCTCAGTCAGCTCCCATTTGCCATTGTCTACCTGCGACTGTATCTCCTGCCGTACGGTTTGCGCCTAATTTGCTGCATCCGGTGCAGCCATGGCCTCCTTGTATGACGTTGGCACATCTGTATCTACTACAACTGCGACGTTTGTCTTTTCTGGTTTCTGCAGCATCCAGAAATAACCGCGCTCACCAGGCTTGTAACGCACTCTAAGAGGGTACCTGCGACCTGGTGGTGGAGCGTTAGCGGGCGGCTGGCGCGGTACTGCTGGCACAACTACTGCTGGTGGTGGTGCTACATCTCCCTCCTCTGCTTCTGCTGATGAGGCTGCTGTATCTGCTGCATCAGACATGGGAGAGTAGAGTGGTTCTCCCACTATCACAGTGGAGGAAGGATCGGGAGAGACAAGGTCAGGAAGGATTTCTGCTCCCACTGTCTCGTCAGCTGCTGGTTCTGCTGCCTCTTCACAGACAATGTTGGTGCCGATGACGTTGCTCTCGTTGAAGACGACATCCTTGGAGATGATGACGTGGCCTGTATCCCTCTCGTAGAGGCGATAGGCTTTGCTTGCCACGTCGTAGCCAATCATCAGCATCTGCGCACTCTTTGCATCCCATTTCTGCCGCTTCTCCTTGGGCACGTGCATGTGCGCCAGGCTGCCAAATGCCCGGAGATGACCCATGCTCGGTTTCTTGCCAAACCACGCCTCGCACGGCGTCATTTGCTCCAGCGCTTTAGTTGGACTACGGTTCTTGATGTAGAATGCAGTGCTCATGGCTTCAGCCCAGAAGTCGTAGGTCAGTCGAGCCGCGTGTAGCATGGAGCACGCCGACTCCACAATGGTACGGTTGGCACGTTCTGCTACACTGTTCTGCTGCGGCGAGTACGGCGTGGTACGCTGCGCCTTGATGCCAGCTGCTGCGAGGTAGTCCTGGAACTCCTTGCTCAGGTACTCTCTACCGCGATCGCTGCGCTGCGCCTTGATCTTCTTGCCACTCTGGTTCTCCACCATGGCCTTGGACTCCTTGAATCTGTCAAAGCACTAGTCTTTGGAAGGAAGGAAGTACACAGCAGTGTAACGGCTGAAATCATCAATGAATGTCAGGAAATACCTAGAGCCTCCAAAGTACTAGGTCTGCATCGGTCCGCACAAGTCCGTGTGGACCAGCTCCAACACCTCTTTCGCACGCTCCCCTGCTCCAGAGAACGCCTCCCGGTGCTGCTTCCCCTCCAAACAGCCGATGCACAACTGCTACTCAAAGTTAGAGAAGGTAGGCAGATCACGCACCATCTGCTTTGCTTGAAGCTGCTGCAAGGCGCGCATGCCGATGTGGCCATAGCGTGCATGCCAGATCTCGCCTTCTGTCGCCTACACCACTACTACAAGACTCTGCTCACGCGGGAACTTGGTCACCCACAGCAGGCGGTACATGTTGTCCTCCTTTACCGACCTGGCCAACTCCTCTCCTGTATCCTTGTTGAGGATGGAGCCATAGTCATCATCGAAGACGACGCGCAGTCATGTGTTTGTAAGAGAGGAGACTGAGAGGAGGTTGAATGTAGCATCAGGTACATACAACATACCATAGAACACTCCCACTTCATGTTGGATCTGGAGGAGAGAGGGAGCCTTGGAGCAGCAAGCATGTGGGACTCAAAGGGCATCACTTGTACTCAATAATGGTTATTGAATCACTCAAAATGATGAAGTACATATAGAGCTAGAGCTTGGGCAAGTCAGCCCTCTCACAAGCCACACCACTTAGCCATGGAGGCTAAAGCTCACACACTAGAGTCCACAATCTCACACAAGGGAGGAAATCAGACTAACAATCAGGCTGACCAGTCACACACGACCTAGAGAGCTAGAGAATGCTCTCATGGCCGACTCCTAGTGGTCACATCACCCACAAACCCATGGAGAATCGACATGTGTCCATGGCTAGCACACAAGGATCTCACCTCACCAAAAAAGTAAGGAGAGGTACCTTTCTCCTAGTCAGCACACTCTGACAAGGCAATCCTAAGACCAAGGACCTTTTTGGATATTTCGCCTATCAGGTCTTGACCCTGGACCTCTTGCCTGTTTTTTCTCAGGCTAAGGCATGGAGCCATCACCCATGGCCACCCAGACATCGGCGGTCCATGACCCCTAAAACTTTGAAAATTAATCTCCCAATCCGATCGTTGGATCGGCCTGAAACTTGGATTGTAGATAACTTGCCATTTGCTCTTTCCAATGAGTAAGACGGATCGACAATCAGAGCAGGCATCTAGAAGTTTCCTGGAACTTGCTCCTGTGGACCTGAAATTGAGCCGGACGGCTCCCTTTCCCAACAATCTCCCACTTTGCCGCAGTCAGAGTGGACAAAGGCCACATGCCTTCATGCAGAACTGCTGCTTCTCACGGGTCACTGGCTTGGTGCAGAAATCAGTGACCTGCCTGCTGGTTGGAGTAAACTCCAGCTTGATAGCACCCTCCTGCACCATGTGCCTGATGAAGTGATATGCGATGTCAATGTGCTTGGTGCATGCATGGTGCTCAGGATTCTTGGCGAGTGCGATTGTGCTCTGGTTGTCGACGCGTACAGGAACTGGAACTCCTACACTCCCCCTCATCTCTGCCATGAGACGCTGGAGCCAAACTGCTTCCTTGGCTCCAAAGCTGAGAGAGACGTACTCAACTTCTGCGGCACCAGCTGATAGCCCCACCATTCATGAGGAACACATGTCCAGAGATGGAATTGCGGTCCTCAGGGTTTGAAGCCCAATATTCGTCTGTATAGCCGATGATGTTGTTATCGTTGCTGCTGTACGTGATGCCGATGTTGATGGTTCCAGCAAGGTAGCGGAAAATCCGCTTCATTGCCTTCTTGTGCTCAGGTCCGGGGTTCGCCATGTACTGGTTCACTGCGCTCACACCCTGTGCGAGGTCCGGCCTGGTTGCCACCATCAGGTACATGAAACTGCCGACGGTGCTCTGGTACTTCTGCCACTCAGCTGCATCTGCTTCTCCACTGAAGCTCACGAGGTACTGCCGCGTCTCCAACGGCGTGCCAATGGGTTTGGCCTCTGCCATGCCGAAACGCCGCAGGACGTCCTTGATGTAGCGACTCTGTTGTATCGAGAGAGAGAGCGTGATTTGCGGTCACGCGTGATTTGGATGCCAAGGAAGTATGACGCCTCCCCGAGATTAGACACGTGGAAGCGCTTCTGCATGGCCTCCTTGAACTCCTGCAGTGCAGACATGCTGTTGGAAAGGAGGAGCATGTCATCTACATAGACAATGATGATGAGGATCTCATGCTCATGCTGCCAGCGATACACGCTATAGTCACACTCGCTGCGCTCAAACCCCATGCACAGTAATGCCGCATCCAACTTCTGGTTCCAAGAACGCGACGCTTGCTTGAGGCCGTACAGCGACTTCTGTAGCTTGCAAACCAGGTACTCCTGACCATCCATGACAAACCCCTCCGGCTGCTCCATGTAGATCTCCTCCTCTAAGTCACCATTAAAGAATGACGTCTTGACATCCATGTGGTGAACCTCGAAGTCCTCAGCTGCTGCATAAGAGAGGAGCGTGCACACAGAGGCAAACTTTGCAACAGAGGCAAAAGTTTCTATGTAGTGGATGCCGTCCTGCTGCGAATAGCCCTTGGTGACCAGCCTCGCCTTGTACTTTTCCAGGTTACCATCTGCTCCCCGCTTCTTCTTGAACACCACTTGCAGTTGATCACCTTACGTCTTGGTGGACGCTTAGTCAGCTCCCATGTGCTGTTGTCTAGCTGCGACTGTATCTGTACGGCTTGCGTCCAATCTGCTGCATCCAGTGCAGCCATGGCCTCCTTGTATGACGTTGGCTTATCTCAATCTACTGCAACAGCGACGTTCATCTGTTCTGGTTTCTGCATCATCAAGAAATGGCCGTGCTCACCAGGCTTGTAACGCACCCTAAGAGGGTACCTGCAACCTGGTACTGGAGCGTTAGCGGGCGGCTGGCGCGGTGGTGCTACATCTCCTTCCTCTGCTTCTGCTGATGAGGCTACTATATCTGCTGCATGAGACATGGGAGAGTAGAGTGGTTCTCCCACTGTCATAGTGGAGGAAGGATCGGGAGAGACTGGATCAGAAAGGATTTCTCCTCCCACTGTCTCGTCACCTGCTGGTTCTGCTGCCTCTTCACAGACAATGTTGCTATCGATGAAGTTGCTCTCGTTGAAGGCGACATCCCTGGAGATGATGACGTGACCTGTATCCCTCTTGTAGAGGTGATAGGCTTTGCTTGCCACGTCGTAGCCAATCATCAGCATCTGCGCACTCTTTGCAACCCATTTCTGCCGCTTCTCCCCGGGCACGTGCATGTGCGCAGGCTGCCAAATGCTCGGAGATGACCCACGCTCGGTTTCTTGGCGAACCACGCCTCGTACGGCGTCATCTGCTCCAGCGCCTTACTTGGACTACGGTTCTTGATGTAGACCGCAGTGCTCACGGCTTCAGCCCACAAGTCGTAGGTCAGTCGAGCCGCGTGTAGCATGGACCGCGCTGACTCCAAAATGGTACGGTTGGCGCGTTCTGCTACACCGTTCTGCTGCGGTGAGTACGACGCGGTACGCTGTGCCTTGATGCCAACTGCTACGAGGCAGTCTTTGAACTCCTTGCTCAGGTACTCTCCACCGCGATCGGTGCGCAGCGCCTTGGTTCTCCACCATGGCCTTGAACTATTTGAACCTGTCAAAGCACTGGTCCTTGGAATGAAGGAAGTACACAGCAGTGTAACGGTTGAAATCATCAATGAAGGTCAGGAAATACATAGAGCCTCCAAAGCTCTGGGTCTGCATCGGTCCGCACAAGTCCGTGTGGACCAGCTCCAACACCTCTTTCGCACGCTCCCCTGCTCCAGAGAACACTTCCCGGTCTGCTTACCCTCCAAACAGCCGATGTACAACTGCTGCACAAAGTTATAGATGGTAGGCAGGTCACGCACCATCTGCTTTGCTTGAAGCTGCTGCAAAGCGCGCTTGCCGATGTGGCCGTAGCGCGCATGCCAGATCTCGCCATCTGTCGCCTTCACCACAGTTGCAACACTCTGCTCACGCTGGATCTTGGTCACCCCGAGCAGGCAGTACATGTTGTCCTCCTTCACCGACCTGGCCAACTCCTCTCATGTATCCTTGTTGATGATGTAGCCATAGTCATCATCGAAGACGACGCGCAGTCCTATGTTTGTAAGAGAGGAGACTGAGAGGAGGTTGAATGCAGCATCAGGTACATACATCACGCCATGGAATATTTGCACTTCAATGCTACGTGGGGTCTCCAACTACATCTCCACAATCCCAATCCCCTCAGCATACACCACCCGATCATCACCCATAGCGATAGGACGGGGAGGGATGGACAGCATTTGTGTAAACCACTCCTTGTGATGTGTGAGGCTCTTGGTACACCCTGAGTATTTGTACCATGCGAGATCCGCCTTCTCTACCTGCGACATGTCAGACTTCGCCATGAAGAGACAGTCGCGCACCTCCTTGGCCACATTCGTGTTGCCAAAGTGGCGCACACCAGCCTGGTTTTGCTGTTGCTGACGCTGCTATGACTGCTGCTGTTGGTGTTGTTGCTTTTGCTGCTGTTGCTACGATGACTGCTACTGTTGTTGCTCCTTCTGGTCCCTCTTGAGCTTGAAACACTCCTTTTTGTACTGTCCCTCTTTCTGGCAGTAGTGGCATTTACCTTTCTTTTTGCCTCTCTGCTACCCAGACTGCTGGTGCTACTGCTGCTGCTGCTTCACCGCTGCCGCCGCCATTGCGCTTTTCTGTATTGCGATGCAATTCCACCTGCACCAGGTGTGTGTAGATGAAGTCAAGGTCGAGAGTTGGCTGGCACTCTAGCGTCTCTCGCACCGTATCGTAGCTGGTTGGGAGTCCCCTCAGCAAGAGGAGGATGAAGCGCGTCTCTTCCACAAGGTTGCCGACCGCTATGAGCTGCTTCGCCAGCTCCTTTGCCCTGTCCAGGTATGCCTCCATCCCTTCACCACCGTGCATTTTCAGCGCCATCATCTTTTCCTCCAGAAGCATGAGGAATGCAGGATCCTTGCTCTCATACTTCTTGCACAACATGTCCCACCCCTCCTTTGTAGTAGCCTTGTCACTCACGTACTGAAGATACGGGTTGGAGATGGTGTTGACAAGCAACCTGTAGGCCTGCCTATCCTTCTTCTTCCACTCCTCATACGCCGCTGGTATAGCTGCAGAAGAACCCGCATCAGCTGCACCCTTTTGCGGCGTCTTCCCCCCCACCACCTGCACTGCGGTGATGCCTTTTGCCTGTGGAACTGGAGCCGGCTTGTCGCCGCTCACCACCTCCCACAAGTCCCTCTCCTCCAAAAGGAGGCGGGTACGGATCTTCCAGAACGTGAAGTTGGCGCGTCCCTCCAGCCTCTCCAAAGGCTGGGCTGCTGTGACAATGCTAGCTGCTGCCATTTTGAGCCTTGGTGATGCTTAGCACTGCCCTTGGATGGCAGCGCTACCCCTGCTTCTGCTGTTGCTTTTGCAAGAAATCTGTCTGACAGAAAATGGACTGTAGATACCAGAAAATTGGGAATTTGGAAAAATGGAGCCAACCACTGGAAAATTCAGCTCAAAAACTTTTAGATAGACCCATAAAACAGGGTCATCAACAAGAGATTTTGAAAGATATACCCTCTTGAAAACAGGGCATGCTTTTGCTCCTACTCCAACTCACACCAGCCAAATTGTAAACGGGGTTTTTCCCAAACAAATCAATGGAATGCAAATAT
Organism: Penium margaritaceum; assembly: GCA_023375785.1. NCBI lineage: Eukaryota > Viridiplantae > Streptophyta > Zygnematophyceae > Desmidiales > Peniaceae > Penium > Penium margaritaceum. The sequence goes on from SZWC01001551.1 coordinate 14,159, forward strand.
TTTTACACCAATGCAAGTATTAGAAAAAATACTACAATTCTCATGTGCCAATTTTTAAATTTGACAAAGAAACAAGAGAGTTATGGTCATCACAAGGCGACAGTCTTACTCATAGAGAAGAGTGTAGTCCTGGCCGACCTCGTTTTGAGCATAAATCTCAATCCGACCGTTGGATCTTCGCGATCTTGGCCTTGTTTGAAATCTTGTCTCACGATATTGAAGATCTTGAGGTCGACGGTCAAATTTAGTCAAGGTTTGATACTAACCCGTCACTCTCAAAGTGACGGCCTGTCCTGGCTGAATCTGGCAGAACGTGGCTCTGATACCAAATGTTGGATCTGGAGGAGAGAGGGAGCCTTGGAGCAGCGAGCATGTGTGACTGAAAGGGAATCACTTGTGCTCAAGAATGGTTGTTTAATCACTCAAAATGATGGAGTACACATAGAGATAGAGCTTGGGCAAGTCTGCCCTCTCACAAGCCACACCACTTAGCCATGGAGGCTAAGGCTCAAACACTAGAGTCTACAATTTCACACAAGGGAGGAAATCAGCCTAACAATCAGGCTGACCAGTCACACACGACCTAGAGAGCTAGAGAATGCTCTCATGGCTCACTCCTCGTGGTCACATCACCCACAAACCCATGGAGAATCGCCATGTGTCCATAGCTAGCACATAAGGATCTCACCTCACCTAAAAAGTAAGGAGAGGTACGTTTATCCTAGTCAGCACACTCTGACAAGGCAATCCTAAGACCAAGGACCTTTCTGGATATTTCTCCCATCAGGTCTGGACCCTGGACCTCTTGCCTTTTTCTTTTCTCAGGCTAAGGCATGGAGCCATCACCCATGGCCACCCAGACATCGGCGGTCCATGACCCCTAAAACTTCAAAAATTCATATCTCCCAATCCGACTGTTGGATCAGCCTGAAACTAGGACTATAGATGATTTGCCACCTGACCTTTCCAATAGTGAAGACGGATCGACGATCAGAGCAGACATCTGGAAGTTCCCTATAACTTGCTCCTGTGGACCTGAAATTGAGCCGGACGGCTCCTTTTCCCAATACTTCAATGCCACGTGGGGTCTCCAACCACATCTCCACAATCCCAATCCCTTTAGCATACACCATCCGATCATCACCCATAGCGATAGGACGGGGAGGGATGGACAACAGTTGCGTAAACCACTCCTTGTGATGAGTGAGGCTCTTGGTACACCCTGAGTCCTTGTACCATACGAGATCCGCCTTCTCCACCTGCGACATGTCAGACTTCGCCATGAAGAGACGGTCGCGCACCTCCTTGGCCACATTCATGTTGCCAAAGTGGCGTACACCAGCCTCGTTTTGCTGCTGCTGACGCTGCTGTGACTGCTGCTGCTGCTGTAGATACTTTTGGTGCTGCTGCTGCAATGATTGCTGCTGCTGCTGCTCCTTCTAGTCCCTCTTGAGCTTGAAACACTCCTTTTTGTAGTGTCCCTCTTTTTGGCAGTAGTGGCATTTACCTTCCTTTTTGCCTCTCTGCTGCCCAGACTGCTGCTGCTGCTACTGGTTGCGTGAGCTCGTGGCCACAAAAGCTGCTTCACCGTTGCTGCCGCCATTGCGTTTTGCTACATTGCGACGCAATTCCACCTGCACCAAATGTGTACAAATGAAGTCGAGGTCAAGAGTTGGCTGACACTTCAGTGTCTCTCGCACCGTGTCATAGCTCGTTGGGAGTCCCCTCGGCAAGAGGAGGATGAAGCGCGTCTCTTCCACAGGGTTGCCGGCCGCTCTCAGCTGCTTCGCCAGCTCCTTTGCCCTGTCCAGGTACGCCTCCATCCCTTCTCCACCCTACATTTTCAACGCCATCATATTTTCCTCCAAAAGCATGAGGAATGCAGGATCCTTGCTCTCAAATTTCTTGCACAACGTGTCCCACCCCTCCTTTGCAATAGCCTTGTCACTCACGTACTGAAGATGCGGGTTGGAGATGGTGTTGACAAGCAACCTATCCTTCTTCTTCCACTCATCATATGCCGCAAGTACAGCTACAGAAGAACCCTTATCAGCTGCACCCTTTTGCGGCGTCTTCCCCGCCACCACATGCGCTGTGGTGATGCCTTTTGCCTGTGGAACTGGAGCCGGCTCGTTGCCGCTCACCACCTCCCACAAGCCCCCTCTCCTCCAAAAGGAAGCAGGTATGGATCTTCCAAAACGTGAACTTGGCGCGTCCCTCCAGCCTCTCCAAAGGCTGGGCTGCTATGACAACGCCAGCTGCTGCCATTTTGAGCCTTGGTGATGCTTAGCACTGCCCTTGGATGACCGCGCTACCCCTGCTTATGCTGATGCTTCAGCCAGAAATTTGTCTGGCAGAAAATGGACTGTAGATGCCAGCAGACTGGGAATTTGGAAAATTGGAGCCCACCACTGGACAATTCAGCTCAAAACCTTTCAGATCAACACATAAAACAGGGTCATCAACTAAGGATTTTGAAAGATCTACCCTCTTGAAAACAGGGTATGCTTCTGCTCCTACTCCAACTCAGACCTGCCAGCTTGTAAACGGCATTTCTCAGAAAAGGAATCAATGGAATGCAACTATTTTTGCAGCAATGGAAAGATTGGGAAAAATACTACAATTCGCATGTGCCACTTTTTAAATTTCATAAAGAAACAAGAGAGTTATGGTCATCACAAGGCGACAATCTTACTCATAGAGAAGAGTGTAGTCCTGGCCGACCTCGTTTTGTGCATAACTCTCAATCCGACTGTTGGATATTCACGATCTTGGGCTCTTTCGAAAGCTTGTCTTACGAACCATCAGGTACATGAGACTGTCGACGGCGCTCTAGTACTTCTGCGGCTCAGCTGCATCCGCTTCTCCATTGAAGCTTACGAGGTACTGTCGCGTCTCCAGTGGTATACCGATGGATTTAGTCTATGCCATGCCGAACTGCTGTAAGACATCCTTCATGTAGTGGCTCTGCTGCAGCGAGAGAGAGCGTGTTTTGCGGTCACGTTTCATCTGGATACCAAGGAAGTATGATGCCTCCCCGAGATCAGACATCTGGACGCGCTCTTGCATGGCTTCCTTGAACTCCTGCAGTGCAGACATGCTGTTGGAAAGGAGGAGCATATCATCCACATATTAATGATGATGAGGATCTCATGCTCATGCTGCCAACAATACACGCTGTAGTCATTCTCGCTGCGCTCAAACCCCATGCACTGCAGCGCCGCATCCAACTTCTGGTTCCAAGCACGCGATGCTTGCTTGAGGCCGTACAGCAACTTTTGCAGCTTACAAACCAGGTGATCCTGGCCATCCATGACGAACCCCTCTGGCAGCTCCATGTAGATCTCCTCGTCCAAGTCTCCATTTAAGAATATCGTCTTGATATCCATGTGGTGAATCTCGAAGGCCTCAGCTGCTGCATAAGAAAGGAGCATGCGTACAAAGGCAAACTTTGCAACAGGAGCAAAGGTTTCCATGTAGTGGATGCCTTCCTGCTGCGAGTAACCCTTGGCGACCAGCCTCGCCTAATACTTTTCAAGGTTGCCATCTGCTCCCCGCTTCTTCATGAACACCGACTTGAACTTGATCACTTTACGTCCAGGTGGACTCTTAGTCAGCTCCGATGTACCGTTATCGAGCTGTGACTGTATCTCCTGCTACACAGCTTGTATCCAATCTACTGCATCTGGTACAGCCACGACCTCCTTGTAGGACGATGGCTCATCTGAATTTACTGTAACTACGATGTTCATTTGTTCTGGTTCTGCAGTTTCCAGAAATGGCCGCGTTCACCAGGCTTAAAACACGCCCTAAGAAGGAACCTGCGACCTGGTACTAGAAAGTTAGTGGGTGGTTGGCATGGCGCTGCTGGCACAACGACAGGTGCTGGTGGTACTACATCTCCTGCCTCTACTTCTGCGGATGAGGCCGCTGTATCTACTGCATCAGACATGGGAGAGTATAACTGATTCTCCCACTATGAGAGTGGAGGAAGGATTAGGAGGGACAGGGTCAGGACAAATGTCTGCTCCCACTGCTTTGTCAGCTGCTGGTTCTGCTACCTTTTCACAGACGATGTTGGTACCAAGGATGTTACTTTCATTGAAGACGACATTCCTGGAGATGATGACCTGGCCGGTATCCCACTCGTAGAGGCGATAGGCCTTGATTGCCATATCATAGCGGATCATCAGTATATGCGCACTCTTTGCGTCCCATTTCTGCCGCTCCTCCCTTGGCACGTGCATGTGTACCAGGCTGCCAAACGCGCGAAGATGATCCACGCTCGGCTTGTTGCCGAATCATGCCTCGTACGACGTTATGTGCTCCACTGCCTTAGTTGGACTGCGGTTCTTGATGTAGACCACTGTGCTCACGGCATCGGCCCAGAACTCGTAAGTCAGCTGAGCCACGTGAAGCAAGGAGCATGCCGACTCAACGATGGTGCGGTTGGCGCGTTATGCTACACTTTTTTGCTTTGGCGAGTATGGCGTAGTGCGCTGTGCCTTGATGCCGGCTGCTTCGAGGTACGCCAAGAACTCCTTGCTCAGGTACTCTCCACCGCGGCCGCTGCACAGCGCCTTGATCTTCTTGCCAGTCTGGTTCTCCACCATTGCCTTGAACTCCTTGAACCTGCCAAACACTAGTCATTGGAAGCAAAGAAGTACATAGTAGTGTAACGGCTGACATCATCAATAAAGGTCAGAGAATACCTAGAGCCTCCAAAGCTCTGGGTCTGCATCGGGCTACACAAGTCTGTGTGGACCAGCTCCAGCACCTCCTTTGCACGCTCCCCTGCTCCACGGAACGCATCACGATACTGCTTCCCTTCCAAATAGCCAATGCACAGCTGCTAATCAGAGTTGGAGATGGTGGGCAAGTCACGTACTATCTTCTTTGCTTGAAGCTGCTTAAAGGTACGCAGGCCGATGTGGCCATAGCGCGCATGCCAGATCTCGCCGTCTGTTGCCTACACCAGTGCTGCAAGACTATGCTCACGCGGGATCTTGGTCACCCCCAGCAGGCGGTATATCACGCCCTCCTTCACCGACTTGGCCAACTCCTCTCCAGTGTCCTTATTGAGGATGTAGCCATAGTCATCGTCAAAGAGGACGTACAGTCCTGTGTTGGTGAGAGAGGAGACTGAAAGGAGGTTGAATGCAGCATCAGGTACATACAGTACGCCATGGAATACCCCCACTTCAATGCCACGTGGAGTTTCCAACCACATCTCCACAATCCCAATCCCCTCCACCCACGATATGTCGGACTTCGCCATGAAGAGACGGTCGCGCACGCCCTCGGCCACATTCATCTTGCCAAAGTGGCGTACACCAACCTGGTTTTGCTGCTACTGCTATTGCTGACGCTGATGTGATTGTTGCTGCTGATGTTGTTGTAGAGACTGTTGCTTTTGCTGCTGCTGCTGCTCCTGGTCCCTCTTGAGCTTGAAGCACTCCTTTTGTAGTCTCTCTTTCTAGCAGTAGTGGCATTTGCCTTACTTTTTGCCTCTCTACTGCCCAGACTGCTGCTACTGCTGCTAGTTACGTGAGCTCGTGGCCACAAAAGCTGCTTCACTGTTACCACCGCTATTGCGCTTTGCTGCATTGCAATGCAATTCCACCTGCACCAAGTGTGTGCAGATGAATTCGAGGTCGAGAGTTGGCTGGCACTCCAGCGTCTCTCGCAACGTGTCGTAGCCGGAAGGGAGTCCCCTCAACAAGAGGAGGGTGAAGCGCATCTCTTCCCTAGGGTTGCTGGCCGCTCTCAGCTGCTTTGCCATCTCCTTTGCCTTGTCCAGGTACGCCTCCAGCCCTTAGCCACCGTGTATTTTCAGCGCCATCATCTTCTCCTCTTAAAGCACAAGGAATGCGGGATCCTTGTTCTCATACTTCTTGCACAACGTGTCCCATCCCTCCTATGTAGTAGCTATGTCACTCACGTATTGAAGATGCGGATTGGAGATGGTGTTGACAAGTAACTAGTAGGCCTGCCTATCCTTCTTCTTCCAATCCTCATACGATGGTGGTCTAGTACAGATAAACCTGCATCAGTTGTACCCTTCTGCAGCGTCATCCCCGCCACCACGTGTACTACGATGATGCCTTTTGCCTCTCGAGGCGGAGCGCACTCGTCGCCGCTCACCACCTCCCACAAGCCCCTCTCTGCCAAAAGGAGACGGGTACGGATCTTCCAAAACGTGAAGTTTGTACGTCCTTCAAGACTCTCCAAGGGCTGGGCTGCTGTGACCACGCATGCTGCTGCCATTTTGAGCTTTGGCAATGCTCAACGCTTCCCTTAGATGGCGGCGCTACCCCTGCTTCTGCTGGTACTTCTGCCAGAAATCTGTGTGACATAGAATGGAGTGTATATATTTTTTGCACCAATGGAAAGATTAGGAAAAATACTACAATTCGCATGTGCCACTTTTTAAATTTGACAAAGAAACGAGAGAGTTATGGTCATCACAAGATGACAGTCTTTCTCATAGAGAAGAGTGTAGCCCTGGCCGACCACATTTTGAGCATAACTCTCAATTCGACTGTTGGATCTTCGCGATCTTGGGCGCGTTGGAAAGCTTGGCTCACGAACTTGAAGATCCAGTGGTTGATTGTCAATTTGGTCAAGGTTTGACCCTAACCCGTCACTCTCAAAGTGACAGCCTGTGCTGGTTGAATCTGGCAGAATCTGGCTCTGATACCAAATGTTGGATCTGGAGGAGAGAGGGAGCCTTGGAGCAGCGAGCATGTGGGACTGAAAGGGCATCACTTGTGCTGAAGAATGGTTGTTGAATCACTCAAATAGTGGAGTACATATAGAGCTAGAGCTTGGGCAAGTCAGCCCTCTCACAAGCCACACTACTTAGCCATGGAGGCCAAGGCTGACACACTAGAGTCCACAATCTTACACAAGGGAGGAAATCAGCCTAACAATCAGGCTGACTAGTCATACACGACCTAGAGAGCTAGAGAATGCTCTCATGGCACACTCCTAGTGGTCACATCACCCACAGACCCATAGAGAATCGCCATGTGCCAGGTGAGATCCTTGTGTGCTAGCCTAGGTATTCTCTGACCCTTATTGATGATGTCAGCCGTTACACTGCTGTGTACTTCCTTGCTTCCAAGGACTAGTGTTTTGACAGGTTCAAGGAGCTCAAGGCAATGATGGAGAACCAGACTGGCAAGAAGATCAAGGCGCTGTGCAGCGACCGCGGTGGAGAGTACCTGAGAAAGGAGTTCTAGGACTACCTCGAAGCAGCTGGCATCAAGGCACAGGGTACTATGCCATACTCGCCACAGCAAAACAGTATAGCAGAACGCGCCAACCCACCGTCGTTGAGTCGGCATGCTCCTTGCTTCACGTGCCTCAGCTGACTTACGAGTTCTGGGCCGATGCCGCGAGCACAGCGGTCTACATCAAGAGCCGCAGTCCAACTAAGGCAATGGAGCACATAACATCATACGAGGCGTGATTCGGCAACAAGCCAAGCGTGGATCATCTTCGCGCATTTGGCAGCTTGGTACACATGCACATGCCAAAGGAGGAGCGGCATAAATAGGACGCAAAGAGTGCGCATATACTGATGATCCGCTATGACGTGGCAAGCAAGGCCTATCACCTCTACGAGTGCGATACTGGCCAGGTCATCATCTCCAGGGATGTCGTCTTCAATGAAAGTAACATCATTGGTACCAACATCGTCTGTGAAGAGGTAGCAGAACCAGCAGCTGACGAAGCAGTGGGAACAGACATTTTTCCTGGCCCTGTCTCTCCTGATCCTTCCTCCACTCTCATAGTGGGAGAATCAGTCTACTCTCCCATGTCTGATGCAGTAGATACAGCGGCCTCATCTGCAGAAGTAGAGGAAGGAGATGTAGTAGTACCAGCACCTGTCATTGTGCGAGCAGCACCATGCCAACCGCCCACTAACTTTCTAGTACCAGGTCGTAGGTACCTTCTTAGGGTGCGCTTTAAGCCTGGTGAGCGCGGCCATTTCTGGAGACTACAGAACCAGAACAAATGAACACTGTAGTTAAAGTAAATTCAGATGAGCCATCGTCCTACAAGGAGGTCATGGCTGCACCAGATGCTGTAGATTGGGTACAAGCTGTGCAGCAGAAGATACAGTCACAGCTTGATAACGGTACATAGGAGCTGACTACGAGTCCACCTGGACGCAAAGTGATTAAGTGCAAGTCAGTGTTCATGAAGAAGCAGGGAGCAGATGGCAACCTGGAAAAGTACAAGGCGAGGCTGGTCGCCAAGGGTTACTCATAGCAAAAAAGGCATCGACTACACGGAAACCTTTGCTCCTGTTGCAAAGTATGCCTCTATATGCACGCTCCTTTCTTATGTAGCAGCTGCGGCCTTCGAGATTCACCACATGGATGTCAAGACGACATTCTTGAATGGTTACTTGGAGGAGGAGATCTACATGGAGCAGCCAGAGGGGTTCGTCATGGATGGCCAAGAGCACCTGGTTTGCAAGCTGCAAAAGTCGCTGTACGGCCTCAAGCAAACGTCGCGTGCTTGGAACCAGAAGTTGGATGCGGCGCTGCAGTGCATGGGGTTTGAGCACAGCGAGTGTGACTACAACGTGTATTGCTCGCAGCATGGGCATGAGATCCTCATCATCATTGTCTATGTGGATGATATGCTCCTCCTTTCCAAAAGCATGTCTGCACTACAGGAGTTCAAGGAAGCCATGCAAGAGTGCTTCCAGATGTCTGATCTCGAGGAGGTATCATACTTCATCGGTATCCAGATCACGCGTGACCGCAAATCACGCTCTCTCTTGCTGCAGCAGAGCCGCTACATCAAGGATGTCTTGCAATGGTTCGGCATGGCAGAGGCTAAACCCATCGGTATGCCGCTGGAGATGCAACAGTACCTCGTGAGCTTCAATGGAGAAGCGGATGCAGCTGAGCGGCAGAAGTACCAGAGCGCCGTCGGCAGTCTCATGTACCTGATGGTGGCAACCAGACCGGACCTTGTACAGGTTGTGAGCACCATGAGCCAGCACATGGCAAACCCCGGACATGAGCACCAGAAGGCAGTGAAGCAGATCTTCCGCTACTTTGCTGGAACTATCAATATCGGCATCAAGTACAACAACAACAATAACCACATCATCGGCTATATAGACACCGGTTGGGTTTCAAATCCTGAGAATCGCAAGTCCAACTCTAAGCATGTGTTCCTCATCAATGGTGGGACCATCAGCTGGTGCAGCAAGCGGTAGGTGGTCATGGCTACCTCAAGTACGGAACCTGAGTATGTCTCTCTCACTTTTGGAACGAAGGAAGCAGTTTGGCTTCAGCGTCTCATGGCGGATATGAGTGGGAGTACAGAAGTTTCAGTTCTTATTGGATATGGAGGAGATAGGTTGCAGCAAGCATGTGGGACTGAAAGGGCATCACTTGTACTGAAGATTGGTTGTTCAATCACTCAAAATGATGGAGTACATATAGAGCTAGAGCTTGGGCAAGTCAGCCCTCTCACAAGCCACACCACTTAGCCATGGAGGCTAAGGCTCACACACTAGAGTCCACAATCTCACACAAGGGAGGAAATCAGCCTAACAATCAGGCTGACCAGTCACACACAACCTACAAAGCTAAAGAATACTCTCATGGCACACTCCTAGTGGTCACATCACCCACAAACCCATGGAGAATCGCCATGTGTCCATGGCTAGCACACAAGGATCTCACCTCACCTAAAACATAAGGAGAGGTACCTTTATCTTAGTCAGCACACTCTGACAAGGCAATCCTAAGACCAAGGACCTTTTTGGATATTTCTCCCATCAGGTCTTGACCCTGGACCTCTTGCCTTTTTCCTTTCTCAGGCTAAGGCATGGAGCCATCGCCCATGGCCACCCAGACATCGGCGGTCCATGACCACCGAAACTTCGAAAATTCATATCTCCCAATCCGACTGTTGGATCGGCCTGAAACTTGGACCGTAGATAATTTGCCAACTGATCTTTCCAATGGGAAAAACGGATTGACAATCGGAGCAAGCATCTGGAAGTTTCCCGGAACTTGCTCCTGTGGACCTGAAACTGAGCCGGACGGCTCCTTTCCCAATAATCTCCCACTGTGCCGTAGTCAGAGTGGGTTGAGTCCACATGCCTTCATGCAGAACTGCTGCTTCTCACGGGTCACTGGCTTGGTACATAAATCAGCGACCTGCCTGCTGGTTGGAGTAAACTCCAACTCGATAGCACCCTCCTGTACCATGTGCTTGATGAAGTGATATGCGATGTCAATACACTTGGTGTGTCCATGGTGCTCAGGGGTCTTGACGAGTGCCATTGCGCTCTGGTTGTCGACGCGCACAAGAAATGGAACTGCTGCACTCCCACTCATCTCAGTCATGAGACGCTGAAGCCAAACAGCTTCCTTTGCTCCAAAACTGAGAGAGACGTACGTTCCTTCCGTGCTTGAGGTGGCCACGACTACCTGCCGCTTGTTGCACCAGCTGATGGCCCCACCATTCATGAGGAACACATGTCCAGAGTTGGAATTGCGGTCCTTAAGGTTTGAAGCCCAAGCTTTGTTTGTATAGCCGATGATGTTGTTGTCGTTGCCGTTGTACGTGATGCCGATGTTGATGGTTCCAGCAAGATAGCAGAAGATCCGCTTCACTTCCTTTTGGTGCTCAGGTCCGGGGTTCGCCATGTGCTGGCTCAAAGCGCTCACACCCTGTGCGAGGTCCGGCCTGGTTGCCACCATCAGGTACATGAGACTACCGACGGCGCTCTGGTACTTCTGCCGCTCAGCTGCATCCGCTTCTCCATTAAAGCTAACGAGGTACCGTCGCGTCTCCAGCGACATACCGATGGGTTTAGCCTCTGCCATGCCGAACCGCTGCAAGACATCCTTGATGTAGCGGCTCTGCTGCAGCGAGAGAGAGTGTGATTTGCGGTCACGCGTGATCTGGATATCGAGGAAGTATGATGCCTCCCCGAGATCAGACATCTGGAAGCGCTTTTGCACGGCTTCCTTCAACTCCTACAGTACTGACATGCTGTTGGAAAGGATGAGCATATCATCCACATAGACAATGATGATGAGGATCTCATGCTCATGCTGCCAGCAATACACGCTGTAGTCACACTCGCTGCGCTCAAACCCCATGCACTGCAGCACCGCATCCAACTTCTGGTTCCAAGCACGCGACGCTTGCTTGAGGCCGTACAGCGACTTTTGCAGCTTGCAAACCAGTGCTCCTGGCCATCCATGACGAACCCCTCTGNTCCTTTGCTCCAAAACTGAGAGAGACGTACGTTCCTTCCGTGCTTGAGGTGGCCACGACTACCTGCCGCTTGTTGCACCAGCTGATGGCCCCACCATTCATGAGGAACACATGTCCAGAGATGGAATTGCGGTCCTTAAGGTTTGAAGCCCAATCTTCGTTTGTATAGCCGATGATGTTGTTGTCGTTGCCGTTGTATGTGATGCCGATGTTGATGGTTCCAGCAAGGTAGCAGAAGATCCGCTTCACTTCCTTTTGGTGCTCAGGTCCGGGGTTCGCCATGTGCTGGCTCAAAGCGCTCACACACTGTGCGAGGTCCGGCCTGGTTGCCACCATCAGGTACATGAGACTACCGACGACGCTCTGGTACTTCTGCCGCTCAGCTGCATCCGCTTCTCCATTGAAGCTCACGAGGTACCGTCGCGTCTCCAGCGACAGACCGATGGGTTTAGCCTCTGCCATGCCGAACCGCTGCAAGACATCCTTGATATAGTGGCTCTGCTGCAGCGAGAGAGAGCGTGATTTGCGGTCACGCGTGATCTGGATACCGAGGAAGTATGATGCCTCCCCGAGATCAGACATCTGGAAGCGCTTTTGCATGGCTTCCTTCAACTCCTACAGTACTGACATGCTGTTGGAAAGGATGAGCATATCATCCACATAGACAATGATGATGAGGATCTCATGCTCATGCTGCCAGCAATACACGCTGTAGTCACACTCGCTGCGCTCAAACCCCATGCACTGCAGCACCGCATCCAACTTCTGGTTCCAAGCACGCGACGCTTGCTTGAGGCCGTACAGCGACTTTTGCAGCTTGCAAACCAGTGCTCCTGGCCATCCATGACGAACCCCTCTGGCTGCTCCATGTAGATCTCCTCTTCCAAGTCACCATTCAAGAATGTCGTCTTGACATCCATGTGGTGAATCTCAAAGGCCTCAGCTGCTGCATAAGAAAGGTGCGTGCGCACTGAGGCAAACGTTGCAACAGGAGCAAAGTGTGGTCAATGCCTTCCTGCTGCGAGTAACCCTTGGCGACCAGCCTCGCCTTGTATTTTTCCAGGTTGCCATCTGCTCCTCGCTTCTTCTTGAACACCCACTTGCACTTGATCACCTTGCGTCCATGTGGACGCTCAGTCAGCTCCCACTTGCCATTGTCTAGCTGCGACTATATCTCTTGCTGCACGGCTTGCGCCCAATCTACTGCATCAGGTGCAACCATGGCCTCCTTGTATGATGCTGGCTCATCTGAATCTACTGCAACTGCAACGTCCATCTACTCTAGTTTCTACAGCATCTAGAAATGGCCGCGCTCACCAGGCTTATAGCGCACTCTAAGAGGATACCTGCGACGTGGTGCTCGAGCGTTAGCGGGCGGCAGGCACGGTGCTGCTGGCACAACTGCTGCTGGTGGTGGTGCGGCATCTTCTTCCTCTGCTTCTGCCGATGAGGCTGCAGTATCTGTTGCATCAGACATGTGAGAATAGACTGGTTCTCCCACTGTCACAGTGGAGGAAGGATCAGGAGAGACTGGATCAGGAAGGATATCTACTCCTACTATCTTGTCAGCTGCTGGTTCTGCTGCCTCTTCATAGACAATGTTGATGCCAATGACGTTGCTCTCGTTGAAGACGACATCCCTGGAGATGATGACGTGGCCTGTATCCCTCTCGTAGGGGCGATAGGCCTTGCTTGCCACGTCATAGCCAATCATCAGCATCTGCACACTCTTTGCGTCGCACTTGTGCCGCTTCTCCTTTGGCACGTGTATGTGTGCCAAGCTGCCAAACGCGCGAAAATGACCCACGCTCGGCTTCTTGCCGAACCAAGCCTCGTGAGGCATCATCTGCTCCAGGGCCTTAGTTGGACTACGGTTCTTGATGTACACTGCAATGCTCACTGCTTCGGCCCAAAAGTTGTACGTCAGCCGAGCCGCGTGCAGCATGGAGAGCGCCGACCAACGATGGTGCGGTTGGCGCGTTCTGCTACGCCATTCTGCTACGGCGAAACTTGAGCCATCGTCCATGGCCACCCAGACATCGGCGGTCCATGACCCCCAAAACTTCGAAAATTCATATCTCCCCATTTGACCGTTCGATCGGCCTGAAACTTGGACCGTACATAATTTGCCAGCTGATCTTTCCAACAGTGAAGAGGGATCGACGATCGAAGCAGGCATCTGGAAGTTTTTCTGGAACTTGCTCTTGTAGACCTGAAACTGAGCCGGACAGCTCGTTTCCCAACAGTTCTTGTGCGTCGACAACCAGAGTGCAATCGCACTCACCAAGAATCTTAGATATCATGCATGTACCAAGCACATTGACATCGCAGATCACTTCATCAGACACATGGTGCAGGAGGGTACTATCAAGTTGGAGTTTACTCCAACTAGCAAGCAAGACGCTGATTTCTACACCAAGCCAGTGACCTGTGAGAAGTAGCAGTGGTACACGCCACAGATGGCAAAATCTGGCATGCGCGCTACGGCCACATCAGCATGCTTGCCTTGTAGCAACTACAAACAAAGCAGATGTACGTTGACAGGTTCAAGAAGTTCAGGACAATGGTGGAGAACCAGACAAGCAAGAAAATCAAGGCACTCCACAGCGACCGCAGTGGAGAGTCCTAAGCAAGGAGTTCAAAGACTAGTTCGCAGCATCAGGCATCAAGGCGTAGTGTTTGCGCCATACTCGCCGCAGCAGAATGGCGTAGCAGAACGCGCTAACCGTAATATCGTTGAGTCGGCGCACTCCATGTTGCACGCGGCTTGGCTCACCTATGACTTTTTGGCGGAAGCAGTGAGCACTACGGTGTATATCAAGAACCGTAGTCCAACGAAGGCCCTAAAGTAGATGACGCCGTACGAGGCGTGGTTCGACAAGAAGCTGAGCGTGGGTCATCTTTGTGCGTTTGGCAGCTTGGCGCACATGCACGTGCCAAAGGATAAGCGGCAAAACTGGGATGCGAAGAGCGCGTAGATGCTGATGATTGGCTACGACGTGGCAAGCAAGGCGTATCGCCTCTATGAGAGGGATACAGGTCACGTCATCATCTCCAGGGATGTCGTCTTCAACGAGAGTAAAGTCATCGGCACCAACATTGTCGATGAAGAGGCAGCAGAACCAGCCGCTGACAAGGCAGTGAAGCAGATCTCCTTCCTCACCCAGTCTCTCCTGATTATTCCTCCACTGTGATAGTGGGAGAACCAGTCTATTCTCCCATGTCTGATGTAGCAGATATAGCGGCCTCATCGACAGAAGCAGAGGAAGAAGATGCCGCACCACCAGCAGTAGCAGTTGTGCAAGTAGCACCGCGCCAGCCGCCCGCTAACGCTCTAGCACCAGGTCGCAAGTATCCTCTTAGGGTGCGCTACAAGCCTGGTGAGCGCGGCCATGTCCAGATGCTGTAGAAACCAGAGCAGATGAACGTCGTAGTTACAGCAGATTCAGATGAGCCAGCATCATACAAGGAGGCCATGGCTGCACCTGATGCAGCAGACTCGGCGCAAGCCGTGCAGCAAGAGATACAGTCGCAGCTGGACAACGGCATGCGAGAGCTCACTGAGCGTCCACCTGGACGCAAGGTGATCAAGTGCAAGTGGGTGTTCAAGAAGAAGCGGGGAGCAGATGGCAACCTAGAAAAGTACAAGGCGAGGCTGGTCGCCAAGGGCTACTCGCAGCAGGAGAACATCAACTACACAGAAACCTTCGACCCTGTTGCAAAGTTTGCCTTTGTGCGCACACTCCTCTCTTATGCAGCAGCTGAGGACTTCGAGATTCACCACATGGATGTCAAGACGGTATTCTTGAATGGTGACTTGGAGGAGGAGATCTACATAGAGCAGCCGGAGGGGTTCGTCATGGATGGCGAGGAGCACCTGGATTGCAAGCTTCAGAAGTCGCTGTACGGCCTCAAGCAAGCGTTGCGTGCTTGGAACCAGAAGTTGGATGCGGCGCTGCAGTGCATGGGATTTGAGCGTAGCGAGTGTGACTACAGCATGTATCGCTGGCAGCATGAGCATAAGATCCTCATCATCATTGTCTATGTGGATGACATGCTTCTCCTTTCCAACTACATGTCTGCAGTGTAGGAGTTCAAGAAAGCCATGCAAGAGCGCTTCCGGATATCTGATATCGGGGAGGCATCATACTTCCTCGGTATCCAGACCACGCGTGACTGCAAATCACGCTATCTCTCGCTGCAGCAGAGCCGCTACATCAAGGATGTCATGTAGCGGTTTGGCATGGCAGAGGCTAAACCCATAGGCACGCCGCTGGAGACGCGGTAGTACCTCGTGAGCTTCAATGGAGAAGCAGATGCAGCTGAGCGACATAAGTACCAAAGCGCCGTCGGCAGTCTCATGTACCTGATGGTCGCAGACAGGGCATACCTCGCACAGGCTGTGAGCGTTGTGAGCCAACACATGGCTTATCCCTGACCTGAGTACCAGAAGGCAGTGAAGCGGATCTTCCGCTACCTTGCTGGAACCATCAACATCGGCATCATGTACAATGGTAACGACAACAATACTATCGGCTACACAGGTGCAAATTGGGCTTCAATCATGAGACTCCCAAGTCCATCTCTGGACATGTGTTTCTCATGAATGGAGGTGCTATGAGCTGGTACAGCAAGCGGCTAGTGGTCGTCGGCACCTCAAGCACCGAAGCTGAATACGTCTCTCTCAGTTTTGGAGGGAAGGAAGCAGTTTGGCTTTAGCGTCTCGTGGCGGAGATGAGTAGGAGTACAGCAGTTCGAGTTCCCATGGACATCGAAATCCAGAGCGTAATCTCACTCGCCAAGAATCTTGAGCACCATGCATGCACCAAGCACATTGACATCGCATATCACTTCATCAAGCACATGGTGCAGAAGGGTGCTATCAAGGTGGAGTTTTCTCCAACCAGCAAGCAGGTCGCTGATTTCTGCACCAAGCCAGTGACCCGTGAGAAGTAGCAATTCTGCATGAAGGTATGTGGACTCAGCCCACTCTGACTACGGCAAAGTGGGAGATTGTTGGGAAAAGAGGAGCAAGTTCCAGGAAGCTACCAGATGCCTGCTCCGATTGCCAATCCGAGTTTACCATTGGAAAGATCAAGTGGCAATTTGTCCACGGTCCAAGTTTCAGGCCGATCCAACGGACAGATTGGGAGATATGAATTTTTGAAGTTTCTTAGGTCATGGACCGCGGATCTCTGGGTGACCATAAGTTACGGCTCCATGCCTTAGCCTGAGAAAAGAAAAAGGCAAGAGGTCCAGGGTCAAGACCTGATTGGAGAAATATCCAAAAAGGTCCTTGGTCTTAGGATTGCCTTGTCAGAGTGTGCTGACTAGGATAAACATACCTCTCCTTACTTCTTAGGTGAGGAAAGATCCTTGTGTGCTAGTCATGGACACATGGTGATTCTCCATGGATTTTGGGTCATGTGACCACTAGGAGTGTGCCATGAGAGCATTCTCTAGCTCTCTAGGTCGTGTGTGAGTGGTCAGCCTGATTTTTAGGCTGATTTCCTCCCTTGTTTGAGATTGTGGACTCTAGTGTGTGAGCCTTAGCCTCCATGGCTAAGTGGTGTGACTTGTGAGAGGGCTGACTTGTCCAAGCTCTAGCTCTATATGTACTCCATCATTTTGACTGGTTCAATAACCATTCTTTAGCACAAGTGATATCCTTTCATTCTCACATGCTCGCTGCTCCTAGACTCCCTCTCTCCTCCAGATCCAACACCAGGTACTCCTGGCCATCCATGACGAACCCCTCCGGTTGCTCCATGTAGATCTCCTCCTCCAAGTCACCGTTCAAGAATGCTGTCTTGACATCCATGTGGTGGATCTCGAAATCCTCCGCTGCTGCATAAGAAAGGAGCGTGCGCACCGAGGCAAACTTTGCAACAGGAGTAAAGGTTTTTGTGTAGTCGATGCCTTCCTGTTGCGAGTAGCTCTTGGCGACCAGCCTTGCCCTGTACTTTTCCAGGTTGCCATGTGCTCTCCACTTCTTCTTGAACACCCACTTGCACTTGATCACCTTGCGTCCAGGTGCACGCTCAGTCAGCTCCCACGTGCCATTGTCTAGCTACGAGTGTATCTCTTGTGTCCAGTCAGCTCCCACGTGCCATTGTCTAGCTACGAGTGTATCTCTTGTGTCCAATCTGCTGCATCAGGTGCAGCCATGGCCTCCTTGTATGACGCTGGCTCATCGGAATCTGCTGCAACTGCAACGTTCATCTGTTCTGGTTTCCACAGTATCCAGAAATGGCCACGCTTACCACGCTTGTAGTGGGGGAAGGATCAAGAGAGACTAGGTCAGGAAGGATATCTGCTCCCACTGCCTCGTCAGCTGCTGGTTCTGCTGCCTCTTTACAGACAATGTTGGTGGCGATGACATTGCTTTCGTTGAAGACGACATCCCTGGAGATGGTGACATGGCATGTATCCCTCTCGTACAGGGAATATGCCTTGCTCGCCACGTCATAGTCGATCATCAGCATCTATGAGCTCTTCGCGTCCCACTTCTGCCGCTTCTCCTTGGGCATGTGCATGTGTGCCAGGCTGTCAAACGCGCAAAAATGTCCCACGCTCGGCTTCTTGCCGAACCACGCCTTGTACGACGTCATCTGCTCCAGCGCCTTAGTTGGACTGTAGTCCTTGATGTAGACCGCAGTGCTCACGGCTTCAGCCCAGACGTCGTAGGTTAGCCGAGCCGCATGCAGCATGGAGCGTGCCGACTCCACAATGGTGTGGTCGGCGCGTTTTACTACACCGTCCTCCTGTTGCGAATATGGCGCAGTGTGCTGTGCCTTGATGCTAGCTGCTCCGAGGTAGTCCCGGAACTCCTTGCTCAGGTACTCTCCACTGTGATCACTACGGAGCGCCTTCATCTTCTTGCCAGTCTGGTTCTCTACCAGTGTCTTCAACTCCTTGAACCTGTCAAAGCACTGGTCCTTGGAAACAAGGAAGTGCACAACTGTGTAACGGCTGAAATCATCAATGGAGGTCAGAAAATACCTAGAGCCTCCAAAGCTCTGGATCTGCATCGGGCCTCACAAGTATGTGTGGACTAGCTCCAGCACCTCCTTTGCACGCTCCCCTTCTCCAGAGAATGCCTCACGATGCTGCTTCCCTTCCAAACAGCCGATGCACAGCTGGTGCTCAAAGTTGGAGATGGTGGGCAAGTCACGCACCATGTACTTCGCTTGAAGCTGCTGCAAAGCGCGCATGCCGATGTGGCCGTAGCGTACATGCCAGATTTCGCCATCAGTGGCCTGCACCATTGATGTAATACTCTGCCCGCGTGGGATCTTGGTCGCCCCCAACAGGCGGTAGATGTCGCCTTCCTTCACCGACCTGGCACACCCCTCTCCAGTTTTGTTGTTGAGGATGTAGCCATAGTCATCGTCAAAGACGACTCGTAGTCTTGTGTTGGTGAGAGAGGACACTGAGAGAAGATTGAACGTAGTATTTGGTATGTACAGCACACCATAGAACACTCCCACTTCAATCAAACGCGGGGTCTCCAACCACATCTCCACAATCCCAATCCCCTCAGCATACACCACCCGATCATCACCTAGAGGGATAGGATGGGGAGGGAAGGACAGCAGCTGCGTAAACTACTCCTTGTGATGTGTCAGGCTCTTCGTACATCCTAAGTTCTTGTACCATGCGAGATCCGCCTTCTCCACCTGTGACATGTTAGAGTTCGCAATGAAGATACGGTCGCGCACCTCCTTGGCCACATTCATGTTGCCAAAGAGGCGCACACCAGCCTGGTTTTGCTGCAGCTACTGCTGTTGACATTGTTGTTACTACTACTGCTGCTGCTGCTGTGGAGACTGCTGCTTTTGCTGTTGCTGTTGCTGCTCTTCTGGTCCCTCTTGAGCTTGAAACACTCCTTTTTGTAGCGTCCCTCTTTCTGGTAGTAGTGGAATTTGCCTTTCTTTTTGCCTCTCTGTTGTCCAGACTGCTGCTGTTGCTGCTGGTTGCGTGAGCTAATGGCTATAGAAGCTGCTTCACTCCTGCCGTCGCCATTGCGCTTTGCTACATTGCGACGCAATTCCACCTGTACCAGGTGTGTGCAAATGAAGTCGGGGTCGAGAGTCGGCTGGCACTCTAGCGTCTCTCGCACCATGTCGTAGCTGGTTGGGAGTCCCTTTAGCAAGAGGAGGATGAAGGGCGTGTCTTTGACAGGGTTGCCGGCCGCTTTCAGCTGCTTCGCCGGCTCCTTTGCCCTGTCCAAGTACGCCTCCATCCCTTTGCCACCCTGTTTTTTCAACGCCATCATCTTCTCCTCTAAAAGCATGAGGAATGCAGGATCCTTGCTCTCATACTTCCTATACAACGTGTCCCATCCCTCTTTTGCAGTAGCCTTGTCACTCATGTACTGAAGATACGGGTTGGAGATGGTGTTGACAAGCAACCTTTAGGCTTGCGTGCCCTTCTTCTTCCACTCCTCATATGTCACCACTGCAATTGTAGATGAACTTGCATCTGCTACATCTTTCTGCGGCATCTTTCCCGCCACCACCTCCGCTGCGGTGATGCCTTTTATCTGTGAAGGCGGAGCGCGCTCGTCACCGCTCACCACCTCCCACAAGCCCCTCCCCTCCAAAAGGAGGCGCGTACGGATCTTCCAGAATGTGAAGTTGGTGTATCCTTCCAGCCTCTCCAAGGGCTGGCCTGCTGATAGCACGCCTGCTGCTGCCATTTTGAGATTTGGTGATGCTCAGCGCTGTCCTTCAATGGCGACGCTACCCCTGCTTCTGCTGCTTGTTCTGCCATAAATATGTCTGACGAAAAATGGACTGTAGATGTCAGCAGCCTACAAATTTTAAAAAACTGAATCAAACACTCGAAACTTCAGCTCAGAACCTTTCAGAACGACCCATAAAACAGGGTCATCAACAGGGGACCTTTAAAAGATATGCCCTCTTGAAAACAGGGTATGCTTCTGCTCTTACTCCAACTCAGATCAGCCAGCTTGATAACGGTGTTTCTCCGAAATGAAACGATGGAATGCAAATATTTCTGCACTAATGGAAAGCTTGGGACAAATACTAGAATTCACATGTGCCACTTTTCAATTTGACAAAGAAACGAGAGTTATGGTCATCACAAGGCGACAGTCTTACTCGTGCATAAGAGTATAGTCCTGGCCGACCTCGTTTTGAGCATAACTCTCAATCCAACCGTTGGCTTTTCGCGATCTTGGACTTGTTGGAAAGCTTGTCTCATGAACTTAAAGAGCCTATGGTCGATTGTCTCACTTTCAAAGTGACGGCCTGTGCTGGCTGAAACTGGCAAAAACTTGGCTCTGATACCAAATATTAAATCTAGAGGAGAGAGTGAGTCTTGGAGCAGCGAGCATGTTGGACTGAAAGCGCATCAGTTGTGCTGAAGAATGGTTATTTAATCACTCAAAATAATGGAGTACACATAGAGCTAGAGCTTGTGCAAATGAGCCCTTACACAAGCCACACCACTTAGCCATGGAGGCTAAAGCTCAGACACTAGAGTCCACAATCTCACACAAGGGAGGAAATCACCCTAACAATCAGGCTGACCAGTTACACACGACCAAGAGAGCTAGATGATGCTCTCATGGTACATTCTTAGTGGTCACATCACCCACAAACCCATGGAGAATTGCCATGTGTCCATGGCTAGCACACAAGGATATCACCTCACCTAAAAAGTAAGAGATGTACCTTTATCCTAGTCAGCACACTCTGACAAGGCAATCCTAAGACCAAGGACCTTTTTGGATATTTCTCCCATCAGGTCTTGACCCTGGACCTCTTGCCTTTTTCTTTTCTCAGGCTAAGGCATGGAACCATCACCCATGGCCACCCAGATATCGGCGGTCTATGACCTCNACATTCCTAGTGGTCACATCATCCACAAACCCATGGAGAATTGCCATGTGTCCATGGCTAGTACACAAGGATATCACCTCACCTAAAAAGTAAGAGATGTACCTTTATCCTAGTCAGCACACTCTGACAAGGCAATCCTAAGACCAAGGACCTTTTTGGATATTTCTCCCATCAGGTCTTGACCCTGGACCTCTTGCCTTTTTCTTTTCTCAGGCTAAGGCATGGAACCATCACCCATGGCCACCCAGATATCGGCGGTCTATGACCTCGGAAACTCGAAAAATTCGTATCTCCCAATCTAACCATTAGATCGGCCTGAAACTTGGACCGTAGATAATTTGCCACCTGGTCTTTCCAATGAAGAAATCAGATTGACAATCGGAGCACACGTCTGGTAGTTTCCTAAAACTTGCTCCTTTGAACCTGAAACTGAGTCGGATGACTCCTTTCCCAACAATGGTATGGTATGACATGGTCTGGTATGGTATGCTATGGTATGGTATGGTATGGTATGGTATGGTATGGTGTGGTATGGTATGGTATGGTATGGCATCATATGGTATGATATGGTATTATATGGTACTGTACGATGTAATATGGTATGGTATGATATGGTATGGTATGGTATGGTATGGTATAGTATGGTTTGGTATGGTATGCTGTAGTATGGAGTGGTATAAAATGGTAAGGTATGGAACTGTATGGTATGGCAGGGAGTGGTATGATATGATATGGTATGGAGTGGTATGGTATGGTATGGTCTGGTATGGTATGGTATGGTATGATATGGTATGGTATGGCATGATATGATATGGTATGGTCCCTTATGGTCTCGTGTGATATCATATAATATGGTATTGCATAGTATGATATGGTATGGTATGGTACAGTATCGTGTGGTATGGTATGGTTTGGTATGGAATGGAATGGAATGGTATGGTATGGTACGATAAAGTATGGTATTATATGGCATGGTATGGTATGGTATGGTATGATATGGTATGATATGGTATAGTATGGTATCGTATGGTACGACATGGTATGGTATGGTATGGTATGGTATGATATGCTATGGTATGGTATGATATGATATAGTATTATATGGTGTGATATGGTATGGTGTGGTATGGTATGGTGTGGTCTTGTATGGTATAGTATGATATGGTATGGTATAGTATGGAGGGCATGGTATGGTATGGTATGGTATGGTGTAGTATGGTATGATATGGTATGGTATGTTATGGTATGGTATGGTATGATATGTTATGATATAGTATGGTATGGTATGGTATGGTATGGTCTGGCATGGTATGGCACGTTATTCTATGTTAGGATATGGTATGGTATGGTATGGTATGGTATGGTATGGTATGGTATGGTATGGTATGGTATGGTATGGTATGGTATGGTATGGTATGATATGATATGGTATGGATGGTATAGTATGGTATGGTATCGTATGGTATGGCATGGTGTAATATAGTATGGTATGATATGATATGGTATGGTATGGTGTGGTATGGTATGGCATGGTATGGTATGGTATGGTATAATATGGAATAGTATGGTATGGTATGGGGTGTTATGTTATAGTATGGTATAATGTGGTATGATATGGTATGGTTTGGTTTGGTATGGTATGGTATTGTATGGTATGGTGTTACATGATATTATGTGATATGGTATGGTATGGTATGGTATGGTATAGTATGGTATAGTATGACATGGTATGAGTTTGAATGGTAGGGTATGGTATGGTATAGTATGGCATGGTATGATGTGGTATAGTATGGTATGGTATGGTATGGTTTGGAATAGTATGGTATGGTTGTTGGATGTGGAAGAGAGAGGGAGTCTTGGAGCAGCGAGCATGTGGGACTGAAAGGGCATCAGTTGTGCCGAAGAACGGTTTTTTAATCACGCAAAATGATGGAGTACATATAGAGCTAGAGCTTGGACAAGTCAGCCCTCTCACAAGCCACACCACTTAGCCATGGAGGCTAAGGCTCACAGACTAGAGACCACAATCTCACACAAGGGAGGAAATCAGCCTAAAAATCAGGCTGACCAGTCACACACGACCTAGAGATCTAGAGGATGCTCTCATGGTACAATCCTAGTGGTCACATCACCCACAAACCCATGGAGAATCACCATGTGTCCATGGCTAGCACACAAGGATCTCACATCACCTAAAAAGTAATGAGAGGTAACTTTATCCTAGAGAGCACACTCTGACAAGGCAATCCTAAGACCAAGGACCTTTTTGGATATTTTTCCCATCAGGTCTTCACCCTGGACCTCTTGCCTTTTTCTGTTCTCATGCTAAGGCATGGAGCCATCACCCATGGCCACCCCACACGGCGGTCTATGATCTCAAAAACTTCCAAAATTCATATATCGCAATCCGACCGTAAGATCGGCCTGAAACTTGGACCGTATATAATTTTCCACCTGATCTTTCCAATGGTGAAGTCAGACTGACAATCATAGCAAGCATCTGGTAATTTCCTGGAACTTGCTCCTGTGGACCTGAAACTGAGCCGGATGGCTCCTTTCCCAACAATGGTATGGTATGACATGGTATGGTATGGTATGGTATGATATGGTATGATATAGTCTGATATGGTATTATATGGTACAGTACGATGTAATATGGTATGTTATGATATGGTATGGTATGGTATGGTATGGTATGGTATGGTATAGTATGGAGTGGTATAAAATCGTAAGGTATGGTACTGTATGGTATGGTAGGGAGTGGTATGATATGATATGGTATGGAGTGGTACGGTATGCTATGGTCTGGTATGGTATGGTATGGTATGGTATGGTATGGTATGGTATGGTATGGTATGGTGTGATATGATATGGTATGGTCCCATATAGTTTGGTTCGGTATCATATAGTATGGTATTGCTTGGTATGATATGGTATGGTATGGCACGGTATCGTGTGGTATGGTATGGTTTGGTATGGTATGGAATGGCATGGTATGGTATGATATAGTATGGTATTGTATGGCATGGTATGGTATGGTATGATATGGTATGATATGGTATACTATGGTATGGTATGGTACAACATGGTATGGTATGGTATGGTATGGTATGATATGGTATGGTATAGTATGATATGATATAGTATTGTATGGTATGATATGGTATGGTATGGTATGGTATGGTATGGTGTGGTCTCGTATGGTATAGTATGATATGGTATGGTATGGTATGATAGGGCGTAGTATGGTATGGTATGGTGTAGTTGTTAGATATAGAGGAGAGAGGGAGCCTTGGAGCAACGAGCATGTGGGACTGAAAGGGCATCATTTGTTCTCAAGAATGGTTGTTTAATCACTCAAAATGACGGAGTACATATAGAGCTAGAGCTTGGGCAAGTCAGCCCTCTCACAAGCCACACCACTTAGCCATGGAGGCTAAGGCTCACACACTAGAGTCTACAATATCACACAAGAGGGGAAATCAGCCTAGCAATCAGGCTGACCAGTCACACACAACCTAGAGAGCTAGAGAATGCTCTCATGGCACACTCCTAATGGTCACATCACCCAAAATCCCATGGAGAATCGCCATATATCCATGGCTAGCACACAAGGATCTCACCTCACCTAAAAAATAAGGAGAGGTACCTTTATCCTAGTCAGCTCACTCTGACAAGGCAATCCCAAGACCAAGGACCTTTTTGGATATTTCTCCCATCAGGTCTTGAACCTGGACCTCTTGTCTTATTCTTTTCTCAGGCTAAGGCATGGAGCCGTCACCCATGGTCATTCAGATATCGGCGGTCCATGACGCTGAAAACTTAGAAAATTCATATCTCCCAATCCGACCGTTGGATCGGCCTGAAACCTGGAATGCAGACAGATTGCCTCTTGATCTTTCTAATGGTGAAGTGCAATCAGAGCATGCATCTGGTATCTTCCTGGAACTTGCTCATGTGGACCTCAAACTGAGCCGGATGGCTTGTTTTCCAACAGTAGTATGGTATGATATGGTATGGTATGTTATGGTATGGTATGGTATGATATGTTATGATATGGTATAGTATAGTATGGTATGGTATGGTCTGGCATGGTATGGCACGTTATGGTATGTTAGGATATGGTATGGTATGGTATGGTATAGTATGGTATGGTATGATATGATATGGTATGGATGGTATAGTATGGTATGATATGGTATGGTATGGCATTGTATGATATATTATGGTATGATATGATATGGTATGGTATGGTATGGTATGGTATGGTATGGTATGGTATGGTATGGTATGGAATAGTATGGTATGGTATGGTATGGTATGGTATATTATGATATGATATGGTATAATATGGTATGATATGGTATGGTGTGGTTTGGTATGGTATGGTATGGTATGGTATGGTATTATATGATATTATGTGATATGGTATGGTATGGTATGGTATTGTATGGTATGGTATAGTATAACATGGTATGATTTTGAATGGTATGGTATGGTATGGTATAGTATGGTATGGTATGGTATGGTTTGGTATGGTATGGTATGGTTGTTGGACCTGGAAGAGAGAGGGAGTCTTGGAGTAGCGAACATGTGGGACTGAAAGGGCTGAAGTTGAGCTGAAAAACAATTAAATCACTCAAAATGATGGATTACATATAGAGCTAGAGCTTGGGAGAGTCAGCCCTCTCACAAGCCACACCACTTAGACATGGAGGCTAAGGCTCAAACACTAGAGTCCACAATCTCACACAAAGGAGGAAATCAGCCTAACAATCAGGCTGACCTGTCACACATGACCTAAAGATCTAGAGGATGCTCTCATGGTACAATCCTAGTGGTCACATCACCCACAAACCCATGGAGAATCGCCATGTGTCCATGGCTAGGACGGATCGACGATCGGAGCAGGCATCTGGAAGTTTCCTAGAGCTTGCTCCTGTAGACCTGAAACTGAGCCGGACAGCTCGTTTCCCAACAGTTCTTGTGCGTCGACAACCAGAGCGCAATCACACTCGCCACGAATCCTAGATATCATGCATGTACCAAGCACATTGACATCGTATATCACTTCATCAGACACATGGTGCAGGAGGGTGCTATCAAGTTGGAGTTTACTCCAACTAGCAAGCAAGTCGCTGATGTCTACACCAAGCCAGTGACCTGTGAGAAGTAGCAGTGGTACATGCCACATATGGGAAAATATGGCATGCGCGCTACGGCCACATCAGCATGCGTGCCTTGCAGCAACTACAAACAAAGCAGTTGTGCTTTGATAGGTTTAAGGAGTTCAGGACAATGGTGGAGAACCAGACTGGCAAGAAAATCAAGGCGCTCCACAGCGACCGCGGTGGAGAGTCTTAAGCAAGGAGTTCCAACACTAGTTCGCAGCATCAGGCATCAAGGCGTAGTGCACCGCGCCATACTCGCCGCAGCAGATTGGCGTAGCAGAACGCGCTAACCGCAAGGTGTAGTTGTTGGATCTGGAGGAGAGAGGGAGCCTTGGAGCAGCGAGCATGTGGGACTGAAAGGGCATCACTTGTGCTGAAGAATGGTTGTGCAGTCACTAAAAATGATGGAGTACATATAGAAATATAGCTTGGGCAATTCAGCCCTCTCACAAGCCACACCACTTAGCCATGGAGGCAAAGGCTCACACACTAGAGTCCATAATTTCACACAAGAGAGGAAATCAGCCAAGCAATCAGGCTGACCACTCACATACGACCTAGAGAGGTAGGAAATGCTCTCATGGCACACTCCTAGTGGTCACATAACCCACAATCCCATGGAGAATCGCCATGTGTCCATGGCTAGCACACAAGGATCTCACCTCACCTAAAAAGTAAGGAGAGGTACCTTTATCCTAGTCAGCACACTCTGACAAGGCAATCCTAAGACCAAGGACCTTTTTGGATATTTCTCCCATCAGGTCTTGACCCTGGACCTCTTGCCTTTTTTCTTTTCTCAGGCTAAGGCATGGAGCCATCACCCATGGCCACCCAGACATTGGCGGTCCATGACCCCCAAAACTTTGAAAATATATATCTCCCAATCCGACCGGTGGATCGGCCTGAAACTTGGACTGTAGATAATTTGCCACCTGATCTTTCCAATGTTAAAGACGGATCAACGATCGGAGCGGTCATCTGGATGTTTCCTGGAACTTGCTCATGTGGACCTGAAACTGAGCCGGATGGCTCCTTTCCCAACAGCTGATTTCTGCACCAAGCCAATGACCCGTGAGAAGTAGCAGTTTTGCATGAAGGCATGTGGACTCAGCCCACTCTGACTACGACAAAGTGGGAGATTGTTGGGAAAAGAGGAGTAAGTTCCAGGAAGATACCAGATACCTGCTCCGATCACCGACGAGAGTTTACCATTGGAAAGAGTTTATCATGTGGCAATTTGTCTTCGGTCCAAGTTTCAGGCTGATCCAACGGTCGGATTGGGAGATATGAATTCTTGAGGTTTCTTAAGTCATGGACCGCGGATATCTGGTGACCATAAGCTGCGGCTCCATGCCTTAGCCTGATAAAAGAAAAAGGCAAGAGGTCTAGGGTCAAGACCTGATGGGAGAAATATCCAAAAAGGTCCTTGGTCTTAGGATTGCCTTGTTAGAGTGTGCTGACTAGGATAAACATAGCTCTCCTTACTTTTTAGGTGAGGTGAGATCCTTGTGTGCTAGTCATGGACACATGGCGATACTCCATGGATTTTGGGTGATGTGACTACTAGGAGTATGCCATGAGAGCATTCTGGTCAGCCTGATTGTTAGGTGGATTTCCTCCATTGTGTGAGATTGTGGACTATAGTGTGTGAGCCTTAGCCTCCATGGCTAAGTGGTGTGACTTGTGAGAGGGCTGACTTGTCCAAGCTCTAGCTATATATGTACTCCATCATTTTGAGTGATTCAATAACCATTCTTTAGCACAAGTGATGTCCTTTCTTTCTCACATGCTCGCTGCTCCTAGACTCCCTCTCTCCTCCAGATCCAACACCAGGTACTCCTGGCCATCCATGACGAACCCCTCCGGTTGCTCCATGTAGATCTCCTCCTCCAAGTCACCGTTCAAGAATATTGTCTTGACATCCATGTGGTGGATCTCGTAATCCTCCGCTGCTGCATAAGAAAAGAGCGTGCGCACCGAGGCAAACTTTGCAACATGATCAAAGGTTTTTGTGTAGTCGATGCCTTCCTGTTGCGAGGAGCTCTTGGCGACCAGCCTCGCCCTGTACTTTTCCAGGTTGCCATCTGCTCTCCACTTCTTCTTGAACACCCACTTGCACTTGATCACCTTGCGTCCAGGTGCACCCTCATTCAGCTCCTACGTGCCGTTATCCAGCTACGAGTGTATCTCTTGCTGCACGGCTTGTGCCCAATCTACTACATCAGGTGCAGCCATGGCCTCCTTGTATGACGCTGGCTCATCGGAATCTGCTGCAACTGCAACGTTCATCTGTTCTGGTTTCCATAGTATCCAGAAATGGCCGCGCTTACCAGGCTTGTAGTGCACCCTAAGAGGGTACCTGCGACCTTGTGCTAGAGCCTTAGCGGACGGCTGGCGCGGTGCTGTTGGCACAACTGCTGTTGCTGGTGGTGCGGCATCTTCTTCCGCTGTTTCTGCCGATGAGGCCGCTGTATCTGTTACATCGCGCATGGGAGAATAGACTGGTTCTCCCACTATCATAGCGGGGGAAGGATCAAGAGAGACTGGGCCAGGATGGATATCTGCTCCCACTGCCTCGTCAGCTGCTAGTTCTGCTGCCTCTTTACAGACAATGTTGGTACCGATGACATTGCTTTCGTTGAAGACGACATCCCTGGAGATGATGACATCGCATGTATCCCTCTCGTACAGGCGATATGCCTTGCTCGCCACGTCATAGTCGATCATCAACATATGTGAGCTCTTCGCGTCCTACTTCTGCCGCTTCTCCTTGGGCATGTGCATGTGTACCAAGCTGCTAAACGCGCAAAAATATCCCACACTCAGCTTCTTGCCGAACCACGCCTCGTACGGCATCATCTGCTCCAGCGCCTTAGTTGGACTGTAGTTCTTGATGTAGACCGCAGTGCTCATGGCTTGAGCCCAAAAGTCGTAGGTCAGCCGAGCCGTGTATAGCATGGAGCGTGCCGACTCAACAATGGTGTGGTCGGCGCGTTTTACTACACCGTTCTCCTGTGGCGAATATGGCGTAGTGTGCTGCGCCTTTATCATAGCTGCTCCGAGGTAGTCCCGGAACTCCTTACTCAGGTACTCTCCACTGTGATCACTACAGAGCGCCTTCATCTTCTTGCCAGTCTGGTTCTCTACCAGTGTCTTCAACTCCTTGAACCTGTCAAAGCACTAGTCCTTGGAAACAAGGAAGTGCACAACTATGTAACGGCTGAAATCATCGATGGAGGTCAGAAAATACCTAGAGCCTCCAAAGCTTTGGATCTGCATCGGGCCACACAAGTCTGTGTGGACTAGCTCCAGCACCTCCTTTGAACTTTCCCCTGCTCCAGAGAATGCCTCACGATGCTGCTTCCCTTCCAAACAGCCGATGCACAGCTGCTGCTCAAAGTTGAAGATGATGGGCAAGTCACGCACCATGTGTTTTGCTTGAAGCTGCTGCAAAGCGCGCATGCCGATGTGGCCGTAGCGTGCATGCTAGATTTTGCCATCAGTGGCCTGCACCACTGCAGCAAGACTCTGCTCGCGTGGGATCTTGGTCGCCCCCAACAGGCGGTAGATGTCGCCTTCCTTCACCGACCAGGCAAACTCCTCTCCAGTTTCGTTGTCGAGGATATAGCCATAGTCATCGTCAAAGACGACTCGCAGTCTTGTGTTGGTGAGAGAGGACACTGAGAGAAGATTGAACGTAGTATTTGGTACGTACAGCACGCCATAGAACACTCCCACTTCAATCACACGCGGGGTCTCCAACCACATCTCCACAATCCCAATCTCCTCAGCATACACCAACCGATCATCATCCAGAGCGATAGGATGGAGAGGGATGGACAGCAGCTGCGTAAACTACTCCTTGTGATATGTCAGGCTCTTCGTACATCTTGAGTCCTTGTACCATGCGAGATCCGCCTTCTCAACCTATGACATGTCAGAATTCGCAATGAAGATACGTTCGCGTACCTCCTTGGCCACATTCATGTTGCCAAAGTGGCGCACACCAGCCTGGTTTTGCTGCTACTACTGCTGTTGACATTGTTGTTACTGCTGCTGCTGCTGCTAGGGCGACTGCTGCTTTTGCTGCTGCTGTTGCTTCTCTTCTGGTCCCTCTTGAGCTTGAAACACTCCTTTTTGTAGTGTCCCTCTTTCTGGTAGTAGTGGCATTTGCCTTTCTTTTTGCCTCTCTATTGCCCATACTGCTGTTGTTGCTGCTGGTTGCATGAGCTCGTGGCTATAGAAGCTGCTTCACTGCTGCCGCCGCCATTGCGCTTTGCTACATTGCGACGCAATTCCATCTGTATCAGGTGTGTGCAGATGAAGTCGAGGTCGAGAGTGGACTGGCACTCCAGCGTTTCTCGCACCATGTCGTATCTAGTTGGGAGTCCCTTCAGTAAGAGGAGGATGAAGCGCGTGTCTTTGACAGGGTTGCCGGCCGCTTTCAGCTGCTTTGCCAGCTCCTTTGCCCTGTCCAAGTACGCCTCCATCCCTTTGCCACCCTGTATTTTCAACGCCATCATCTTCTCCTCCAAAAGCATGAGGAATGCAGGATCCTTGCTCTCATACTTCTTGTACAACGTGTCCCATCCCTCTTTTACAGTAGCCTTGTCACTCATGTACTGAAGATACGGGTTGGAGATGGTGTTGATAAAGAGCCTTTAGGCTTGCGTGCCCTTCTTCTTCCACTCCTCATATGCCACCGCTGCAATTGTAGATGAACTTGCATCTGCTACACCTTTCTGCGGCATTTTTCCCGCCACCACCTCCGCTACAGTGATGCCTTTTATCTGTGGAGGCGGAGCGCGCTCGTCGACGCTCACCACCTCCCACAAGCCCCTCGCCTCAAAAAGGAGGCGCGTAAGGATCTTCCAAAATGTAAAGTTGGTGTATCCTTCTAGCCTCTCCAAGGGCTGGCCTGCTGATACCACGCCTGCTGCTGCCATTTCGAGATTTGGTGATGCTCAGCGCTGTCCTTTAGTGGCGGCGCTACCCCTGCTTCTGCTGCTGCTTCTTCCAGAAATCTGTCTGACAAAAAATGGACTGTAGATGCCAGCAGCCTACGAATTTGAAAAAACTGAGTCCAGCACTGGAAACTTCAGCTCAAAACCTTTCAGATCGACCCATAAAACAGGGTCGTCAACAGGAGATTTTAAAAGATATGCCCTCTTGAAAACAGGGTATGCTTCTGCTCTTACTCCAACTCAGATCAGCCAGCTTGATAACCGTGTTTCTCTGAAACGAATCAATGGAATGTAAAGATTTTCGCACTAATGGAAAGCTTGGGAAAAATACTTCAATTCACATGTACCACTTTTCAATTTGACAAAGAAACGAGAGTTATGGTCATCACAAGGCGACAGTCTTACTCATGGAGAAGAGTATAGTCTTGGCCGACCTCGTTTTGAGCATAACTCTCAATCCAACAGTTGGCTTTTCGCGATCTTGGGCTCATTGAAAAGCTTGTCTCACGAACTTAAAGAGCCTATGGTCGATTGTCTCACTTTAAAAGTGACGGCCTGTGCTGGCTGAAACTGGCAAAAACTTGGCTCTCATACCAAATATTAGATCTAGAGGAGAGAGTGAGTCTTGGAGCAGCGAGCATGTTGGACTGAAAGCGCATCAGTTGTGCTGAAGAATAGTTATTTAATCACTCAAAATGATGGAGTACATATAGAGCTAGAGCTTGGGCAAGAGAGCCCTTACACAAGCCACACCACTTAGCCATGGAGGCTAAAGCTCAGACACTAGAGTCCACAATCTCACACAAGCGAGGAAATCAGCCTAACAATCAGGCTGACCAGTCACACACGACCGAGAGAGCTAGATGATGCTCTCATGGCACATTCCTAGTGGTCACATCATCCACAAACCCATGGAGAATTGCCATGTGTCCATGGCTAGTACACAAGGATATCACCTCACCTAAAAAGTAAGAAGTACCTTTATCCTAGTCAGTACACTCTGATAAGGCAATCCCAAGACCAAGGACCTTTTTGGATATTTCTCCCATCAGGTCTTGACCCTGGACCTCTTGCCTTTTTCTTTTCTCAGGCTAAGGCATGGAACCATCACCCATGGCCACCCAGATATCGGCGGTCTATGACCTCGGAAACTTCGAAAATTCATATCTCCCAATCCGACCATTAGATCGGCCTGAAACTTGGACCGTAGATAATTTGCCACCTGATCTTTCCAATGAAGAAGTAAGATTGACAATCGTAGCACGCATCTGGTAGTTCCTGGAACTTGCTCTTGTGGACCTCAAACTGAGTCGGATGACTCCTTTCCCAACAATTGTATAGTATGACATGGTCTGGTATGGTATGGTATGGTATGGTATGGTATGGTATGGTATGGCATGATATGATTTGATATGGTATTATATGGTACTGTACGATGTAATATGATATGGTATGATATGGTATGGTATGGTATGGTATGGTGTGGTATGGTATGGTATAGTATGGAGTGGTATAAAGTCGTAAGGTATGGAACTTTATGGTATGCCAGGGAGTGGTATGACATGATATGGTATGGAGTGGTATGGTATGGTATGGTCTGGTATGGTATAGTATGGTATGGTATGGCGTGATATGATATGGTATGGTCCCGTATGGTCTGGTGTGGTATCATATAATATGGTATTGCATGGTATGATATGGTATGGTATGGTCCGGTATTGTGTGGTATGGTATGGTTTGGTATGGAATGGAATGGTATGGTATGCTATGATATAGTATGGTATTATCTGGCATGGTATTGTATGGTATGGTATGATATGGTATGATATGGTATAGTATGGTATGGTATGGTACGACATGGTATGGTATGGTATGGTATGGTATGGTATGGTATGATACGCTATGGTATGGTATGATATGATATAGTATTCTATGGTATGATATGGTATGGTGTGGTATGGTATGGTGTGGTCTTGTATGGTATAGTATGATATGGTATGGTATGGTATGAAAGGGCATGGTATGGTATGGTATGGTGTAGCATGGTATGATATGGTATGATATGTTATGGTATGGTATGGTATGGTATGATATGTTATGATATGGTATAGTATGGTATGGTATGGTATGGTATGGTATGGTCTGGCATGGTATGGCACGTTATTGTATGTTAGGATATGGTATGGTATGGTATGGTATGGTATGGTATGGTATGGTATGATATTATATGGTATGGATGGTATAGTATGGTATGGTATTGTATGGTATGGCATGGTATGATATAGTATTGTATGATATGATATGGTATGGTATGGTGTGGTATGGTATGGTATGGTATAGTATGGTATGGTATGGAATAGTATGGTATGGTATGGTATATTATGATATGGTATGGTATAATGTGGTATGATATGGTATGGTTTGGTTTGGTACGGTATGGTATTGTATGGTATGGTGTTATATGCTATTATGTGATATGGTATGGTATGGTATGGTATGGTATGGTATGGTATGCTATAGTATGATAGGTATGATTTTGAATGGTATGGTATGGTATGGTATAGTATGGTATGGTATGATGTGGTATAAATATGGTACGGTATGGTATGGTTTGGAATAGTATGGTATGGTTGTTGGATCTGGAAGAGAGAGGGAGTCTTGGAGCAGCGAGCATGTGAGACTGAAAGGGCATCAGTTGTGCTGAAGAACGGTTGTTTAATAATGCAAAATGATGGAGTACATATAGAGCTCGAGCTTGGACAAGCCAGCCCTCTCAC
>SZWC01001551.1:58123-100929 GCA_023375785.1 Penium margaritaceum
GAGAGAGCGTGATTTGCGGTCACCCGTGATTTGGATGCCAAGGAAGTATGACGCCTCCCCGAGATCAGACATCTGGAAACGCTCCTGTATGGCCTCCTTGAACTCCTGCAGTGCAGACATGCTGTTGGAAAGGAGGAGCATGTCATCCACATAGACAACGATGATGAGGATCTCATGCTCATGCTGCCAGCGATACACGTTATAGTCACACTCGCTCCGCTCAAACCCCATGCAATGTAATGCCGCATCCAAGTTTTGGTTCCAAGCACGTGACACTAGCTTGAGGCCGTACAGCGACTTCTGCAGCTTGCAAACCAGGAGCTCGTGTCCATCCATGACGAACCCATCCGGCTGCTCCATGTAGATCTCCTCCTCCAAGTCACCATTCAAGAATGCCGTCTTGACATCCATGTGGTGAACCTCGAAGTCCACAGGTACTGCATAAGAGAGGAGCATGCGCACAGAGGCAAAATTTGCATCAGGGGCAAAAGTTTCTGTGTAGTCAATGCCCTCCTGCTGCAAGTAGCCCTTGGCGACCAGCCTCGCCCAGTACTTTTCCAGGTTAACATCTACTCCCTACTTCTTCTTGAACACCCACTTCCACTTGATTACCTTACGTCCAGGTGGACGCTCAGTCAGCTCCCACGTACCGTTGTCCAGCTGAGACTGTATCTCCTGCTGTACGGCTTGCGCCCAATATGCTACATACGGTGCAGCCATGGCCTCCTTGTGTGACGTTGGCTCATTTGAATCAACTGCAACTGCGACGTTCATCTATTCTGGTTTCTGCAGCATCCAGAAATGGCCGCGCTCACCAGGCTTGTAACGCACCCTAAGAGGGTACCTGCGACCTGGTGCTGGAGCGTAAGCGGGCGGCTGGCGCGGTGCTGCTGGCACAACTGCTGCTGCTCGTGGTGCTTCATCTCCCTCCTCTGCTTCTGCCGATGAGGCTGTTGTATCTGTTGCATCAGACATGGGAGAGTAGAGTGGTTCTCCCACTGTCACAGTGGAGGAAGGATCGGGAGAGACTGGGTCAGGAAGGATTTCTGCTCCCACTGTCTTGTCAACTGCTGGTTCTGCTACCTCTTCACTCACAATGCTGGTGCCGATGACGTTGCTTTCGTTGAAGACGACATCCGTAGAGATGATGACATGGCCGGTTCCCTCTTGTAGAGGCGATGGGCCTTGCTTGCCACGTCGTAGCCAATCATCTGTATTTGCGCACTCTTTGTGTCCCATTTTTGCCGCTTCTCCTTGGACACGTGCACGTGCGCCAGGCTGCCAAATGCTCGGAGATGACCCACGCTCTTTTTGTTGCCGAACCATGCCTTGTACGGCATCATCTGCTCTAGCGCCTTAGTTGGACTGCAGTTCTTGATGTAGACCGTAGTGCTCATGGCTCCAGTCCACAAGTCGTAGGTCAGCCGAGCCGCGTGTAGCATGGAGTGCGCCGACTCCACAATGGTACGGTTGGCGCGTTCTGCTACACTGTTCTGCTGCGGCGAGTACGGCGCGGTACGTTGCGCCTTGATGCCAGCTGCTGCGAGGTAGTCCTGGAACTCCTTGCTCAAGTATTCTCCACCGTGATCGCTGCACAGTGCCTTGATCTTCTTGCCAGTCTGGTTCTCCACCATGGCCTTGAACTCCTTGAACCTGTCAAAGCACTGGTCCTTGGAAGGAAGGAAGTACAGAGCAGTGTAACGGCTGAAATCATCAATGAAGGTCAGGAAAGACCTAGAACCTCCAAAGCTCTGGGTCTGCATCGGTCTGCACAACTCCGTGTGGACCAGCTCCAACACCTCTTTCGCACGCTCCCCTACTCCAGAGAACGCCTCTCGGTATTGCTTCCCCTCCAAATGGCCGATGCACAACTGCTGCTCAAAGTTAGAGATGGTAGGCAGGTCACGCACTATCTGCTTTGCTTGAAGCTGCTGCAAGGCGCGCATGCCGATGTGGCCGTAGCGTGCATGCCAGATCTCGCCATCTGTCGCCTGCACCAGTGCTGCAAGACTCTGCTCACGCGGGATCTTGGTTGCCCCCCAGCAGGCGGTACATGTCGCCCTCCTTCACCGACCTGGCCAACTCCTCTCCTGTATCTTTGTTGAGGATGTAGCCATCGTCATCATCGAATACAATGCGCAATCCTTTGTTTGTAAGAGAGGAGACTGAGAGGAGGTTGAATGCAGCATCAGGTACATACAGCACGCCATGGAACACTCTCACTTCAATGCCACGTGGGGTCTCCAACCACATCTCCACATTCCCAATCACCTCAGCATACACCACCCGATCATCACCCATAGCGATAGACGGGGAGGGATGGATAGCAGTTGCGTAAACCACTCCTTGTGATATGTGAGGCTCTTGGTACACCCTGAGTCCTTGTACCATGTGAGATCCGCCTTCTCCACCTGTGACATGTTAGACTTTGCCATGAAGAGACGGTCGTGCACCTCCTTGGCCACATTCATGTTGCCAAAGTGGCGTACACCAGCCTGGTTATGCTGCTGCTGTTGCTGCTGACGCTATTGTGACTGCTGCTTCTGCTGTTGCTGTTTTTGCCGCTGCTGCTGCGATGAGTGCTGCTGTTGGTGCTCCTTCTGGTCCCTCTTGAGCTTGAAACACTCCTTTTTGTAGTGTCCCT
The DNA here is from genome assembly GCA_023375785.1 of Penium margaritaceum. Classification (NCBI taxonomy): domain Eukaryota; kingdom Viridiplantae; phylum Streptophyta; class Zygnematophyceae; order Desmidiales; family Peniaceae; genus Penium; species Penium margaritaceum. Next base: position 60,768 of record SZWC01001551.1, read on the forward strand.
CTTTCTGGCAGTAGTGGCATTTGCCTTTCTTTTTGCCTCTCTATTGCCCAGACTGCTGCTGCTGCTGGTGGTTGCGTGAGCTCGTGGCCACAATAACTGCTTCACCGCTGCTGCCGCCATTGCGCTTTGCTGTATTACAACACAATTCCACCTACACCAGGTGTATGCAGATGAAGTCGAGGTTGAGAGTTGTCTGGCACTCTTGCGTCTCTCGCACCGTGTCGTAGCTGGTTGGGAGTCCTCTCAGCAAGAGCAGGATGAAGCGCGTCTCTTCCACGGGGTTGCCGGCCGCTCTCTGTTGCTTCGTCTACTCCTTTGCCCCGTCTAGGTACGCCTCCATCCCTTCACCACCCTGCATTTTCAGCGTCATCATCTTTTCCTCCAAAAGCATGAGGAATGCAGGATCCTTGCTCTCATACTTCTTGCACAATGTGTCCCACCCCTCCTTTGCAGTAGCCTTGTCACTCNCTCAGCAAGAGCAGGATGAAGCGCGTCTCTTCCACGGGGTTGCCGGCCGCTCTCTGTTGCTTCGTCTACTCCTTTGCCCCGTCTAGGTACGCCTCCATCCCTTCACCACCCTGCATTTTCAGCGTCATCATCTTTTCCTCCAAAAGCATGAGGAATGCAGGATCCTTGCTCTCATACTTCTTGCACAATGTGTCCCACCCCTCCTTTGCAGTAGCCTTGTCACTCGTGTACTGAAGATGCAGGTTGGAGATGGTGTTGACAAGCAACCTGTAGGCCTACCTTTCCTTCTTCCACTCCTCATACGCTGCTGGAATAGCTGCAGAAGATCCCGCATCAGCTATACCCTTTTGCGGTGTCTTCCCCGCCACCACCTGCGTTGCGGTGATGCCTTTTGCCTGTGGAACAGGAGCCGGCTCGTCGCCGCTCACCACCTCCCACAAGCCCCTCTCCTCCGAAAGGAGGCGGGTACAGATCTTCCAAAACGTGAGGTTGGCGCGTCCCTCTAGTCTCTCCAAAGGCTGGGCTGCTGTCACAATACCAGCTACTGCCATTTTGAGCCTTGGTGATGCTCAGCGCTGCCATTGGATAGCGGCGCTACCCTTGCTTCTGCTGGTACTTCTTCCAGAAATCTGTCTGACAGAAAAAGGACTCTAGATGCCATAACACTGGGAATTTGGAAAAATGGTGCCCACCACTAGAAAATTGAGCTCAAAACCTTTCAGATCGGCCCATTAAACAGGGTCATCAAAAGGGGATTTTTAAAGATATGCCCTCTTGAAAACAGGGTATGCTTCTGCTCCTACTCCAATTCAGACCAGCCAGCTTGTAAACGGAGTTTCTCCCAAATGAATGGAATGCAAATATTTTTACACCAATGGAAAGATTAGGAAAAATACTAAAATTCACATGTGCCACTTTCTAAATTTGACAAAGAAACGAGAGAGTTATGGTCATCACAAGACGACAGTCTTACTCATTGATAAGAGTATAGCCCTGGCCGACCTCGTTTTATCATAACTCTCAATCCAACCGTTGGATCTTCGCGACTTTGGGCTCGTTAGAAAGCTTGTCTCACGAACTTGAAGATCCTGTGGTCAATTATCATCTTTGGTCAAGGTTTGATCCTAACCCGTCACTCTCAAAGTGACGGCCTGTGCTGGCTGAATCTGGCAGAATCTGGCTCTGATACAAAATGTTGGAACTGGAGGAGAGAGGGAGCCTTGGAGCAGCGAGCATGTGGGACTGAAGTTGTGCTGAAGAATAGTTGTTGAATCACTCAAAATGATGGAGTACATATAGAGCTAGAGCTTGGGCAAGTCAGCCCTCTCACAAGCCACACCACTTAGCCATGGAGGCTAAGGCTCACACACCAGAGTCCACAATCTCACACAAGGGAGGAAATCAGCCTAACAAGCAGGCTGACCAGTCATACACGACTTAGAGAGCTAGAGAATGCTCTCATGGCACACTCCTAGTGGTCACATCACCCACAAACCCATGGAGAATCGCCATGTGTCCATGGCTAGCACACAAGGATCTCACCTCACCTAAAAAAAAGGAGAGGTACCTTTATCCTAGTCAGCACACTCTGACAAGGCAATCCTAAGACCAAGGACCTTTTTGGATATTTCTCCCATCAGGTCTTGACCCTGGACCTCTTACCTTTTTCTTTTCTCAGGCTAAGGCATAGAGCCATCACCCATGGCCACCCAGACATCGGCGGTCCATGACCCCTGATACTTCGAAAATTCATATCTCCCAATGCGACCGTTGGATCGGCCTGAATCTTGGAGTGTAGATAATTTGCCACCTGATCTTTCAAATGGTGAGGACAGATCGACAATCAGAGCAGGCATCTTGAGATTTCCTGGACCTTGTTCCTGTGGACCTGAAATTGAGCCGGATGGCTCCTTTCCCAACACTCTTGCCGTGCTGACATGCTGTTGGAAAGGAGGAGTATGTCATCCATATAGACAATGATGATGAGGATCTCGTGTTCATGCTGCCAGTGATACGCGCTGTAGTCACACTCGCTGTGCTTAAATCCATTGCATTACAGCACCGCATCCAACTTCTGGTTCCAAGCACGCGACGCTTGTTTGAGGCCCTATAGCGCCTTTTGCAGCTTGCAAACCAGGTCCTCCTGGCCATCGATGACGAACCCCTCTGGCTGCTCCATGTAGATCTCCTCCAAGTCACTGTTCAAGGATGACGTCTTGACATCCATGTGGTGAATCTCGAAGTCCTCTGCTGCTGCATAAGAAAGGAGCGTACGCACAGAGGTAAACTTTGCAACAGGAGCAAAGGTTTCTGTGTAGTCGATGCCTTCCTGCTGCGAGTAGCCCTTGGCGACCAGCCTTGCCTTGTATTTTTCCAGGTCGCCATCTGCTCCTCGCTTCTTCTTGAACACCCACTTGCACTTGATCACCTTGCGTCCAAGTGGACACTCAGTCAGCTCCCATGTGCCATTATCCAGCTGCGATTGTATCTCTTGCTGTACGGTTTGTGTCCAATCTGCTCCATCAGGTGCAGCCATGGCCTCCTTGAAACGCTGGCTCATATGAATCTGCTGCAACTGCGATGTTCCACGGTGCTCCTGGCACAACTGCTGTTACTGGTGGTAGGATATCTTCTTCCTCTGCTTCTGCCGATGAGGCCGCTGTATCTGCTGTATCAGACATGTCAGAATAGACTGGTTCACACACTGTCACAGTGGAGGAAGGATTAGGAGAGACTGGGTAAGGAAGGACATTTCCTCCCACTGCCTCGTCAGCTACTGGTTCTGCTACCTCTTCATAGACAATATTGGTATCGATGACGTTGCTCTTATTGATGATGTCATCCTTAGAGATGATGACATGGTCTGTATCCCTCACATAGAGACGATAGGCCTAGCTTGCCACGTCGTAGCCAATCATCAGCATCTGCATGCTCTTCCCGTCCCACTTATGCCGCTTCTCCTTTGGCACATGCATGTGTCCGAAGCTGGCAAATACGCGAAGATGATCCATGCTCGGCTACTTACTGAACCACATCTCATATGACACCATCTGCTCCAACGCCTTAGTCGGACTGCAGTTCTTGATGTACACTGCAGTGCTCATTACTTCGACCCAGAAATCGTATGTGAGCCGAGCTGTGTGTAGCATGGAGTGTGTCGACTCAACGATGGTACAGTTGGCGCGTTCTGCTATATTTTTTTGTTGCGGTGATACAGTACGTTATGTCTTGATGCCAGCTGCTGCGAGGTAGTCCCGGAACAACTTACTCAGGTACTCTCCACCGCGGTCGCTGCACAACATCTTGATTTCCTTGCTTGTCTCGTTCTCCACCATTGCCTTGAATTCCTTGAACCAATTAAAATACTGGTCCTTGGACGAAAGGAAAAACACAGCAGTGTAACGGCTGAAGTCATCAATGAAGGTGAGAAAATACCTAGAGCCTCCAAAACTCTGGATGTGCATCAGGCTATACAAGTCTGTGTCTACCAGCTCCAGTACCTCCTTCACACGCTCCCCTGCTCCAGAGAACGCCTCACGATACTACTTCCCCTCCAAACAGCTGATGCACAACTGCTGCTCAAAGTTGGAGATGGTGGACAAGTCACATACCATCTGCTTTGTTTGAAGTTGCTGCAAGGAACGCATGCCAATGTGGTCGTAGCGCGCATGCCAGATTTTGCCATCAGTGGCCAGCACCACTGCTGCAAGACTTTGCTTGCACGGGATCTTGGACGCCCCCAACAGGCGGTACATGTCGTCTTCCTTCACCAACTTGGCCAACTCCACTCCCGTTTCCTTGTCGAGGATGTAGCCATGCTCGTCGTCAAAGACGACTCGCAATCCTGTGTTGGTGAGAGAGGACACTCAGAGAAGGTTGAACGCAGCATTAGGCACATACAGCATGCCATGGAACACTCCCACTTCAATGCCACGTGGGGTCTCCAACCATATCTCTACAATCCCAATGCCCTCAGCATACACTACCCGATCATCACCTAGAGCAATAGGACGGGGAAGGATGGAAAGCAGCTATGTAAACCACTCCTTGTGATGTGTCAAGCTCTTGGTACACCCTGAGTCATGGTACCATGCGAGATTCGCCCTCTCCACCTGCGACATATCAGACTTTGCCATGAAGAGACGTCCTTGGCTACGTTCATGGCATCAAAGTGGCAAACACCAGCCTGGTTTTGTTGCTGTTGCTGTGGAGACTGCTGCTTTTACTACGGCTACTACAGTTGCTCCTTCTAGTTCCGCTTGAGCTTGAAACACTCTCTTTTGTCGTATCCCTCTCTCATGCAGTAATGGCATTTACCTTTCTTCTTGCTCTCTGCTGCCCAGACTACTGCTCCTGCTGGTGGTTACGTGAGCTTGTATACAGCACCCGATCATCACCCAGAGCGTTAGGACGGGGAGGGATGGACAACAGCTGTGTAAACAACTCCTTGTGATGTGTTAGACTCTTGGTACATCCTGAGTCCTTGTACCATGCGAGATCCGCCTTCTCCACCTGCAACATGTCAGACTTCGCCACGAAGAGGCGGTCGCACACCTCCTTGGCCACATTCATGTTGCCAAAGTGGCACACACCAGCCTGGTTTTGCTGTTGCTCCTACTGTTGACGCTGTTGTGACTGCTGCTGCTGCTGTTGTGGAGATTGCTGCTTTTCTTGCTGTTGCTGCTGCTCCTTCTGGTCCCTATTTATCTTGAAACACTCCTTTGCGTAGTGTCCCTCTTTTTGGCTATAGTGGCATTTGCCTTTGTTTTTGCCTCTCTGCTGCCACGACTGCTGCTGCTGCTGCGTGAGCTTGTGGCTACAAAAGTTGCTTCACTGCTGCTGCCGCCATTGTGCTTTGCTGCATTGCGACGCAATTCCACATGCACCAGGTGTGTGCACATGAAGTCTTGGTCGAGAGTGGGCTGGCACTCCAGCGTCTCTCGCACTGTGTCGTAGCTTGTTGGGAGTCCCCTCAGCAAGAGGAGGACAAAGCGGGTATCTTTTAGAGGGTTGCCAGCCGGTTTCAGCTGCTTCGCCAGCTCCTTTGCCCTGTCCAAGTACGCCTCTATCCCTTCGCCACCCTACATTTTCAACGCCATTATCTTCTCCTCCAAAAGCACGAGGAATGCAAGATCATTGCTCTCATACTTCTTGCACAACATGTCCCATCCCTCTTTTGTAGTAGCCTTATCACTCACATACTGAAGATCCGAGTTGGAGATGGTGTTGACAAGCAGCCTGTAGGCCTGCCTGCCCTTCTTCTTCTACTCCTCATATGCCACCGCTACAGTTGTAGATGAACTTGCATCTGCTGCACCTTTCTGCGGCGTCTTCCCTGCAACCACCCTGCGCTGCGGTGATGCCTTTTGCCTATGGAGGCGGAGCGCGCTCGTCGCCGCTCACCACCTCCCACAAACCCCTCTCCTCCAAAAGGAGGCGGATACGGATCTTCCAAAATGTGAGGTTGGTGTGTCCTTCCCGCCTCTCCAAGGGCTGGGCTGCTGTTACCATGCCTGCTGCTGCCATTTTGAACTTTGGTGATGCTCAGCGTTGTCCTTGAGGGGCGGCGCTGTCCCCGCTTCTGCAGCTGCTTCTGCCAGAAATCTGTCCGACTGAAAATTGACTGTAGATGCAAACAGACTAGGAATTTGAAATAACTCAGCCCACCACTGGAAACTTCAGCTCAAAACCTTTCTGATCGACCCACAAAACAGGGTCATCAACAGGGGATTTTGAAAGATGTGTCCTCTTGAAAACAGGGTATGATTGTGCTCTTACTCCAACTCAGATCAGCCAGCTTGTAAACGGCGTTTCTCCGAAACGAATCAATCGAGTGCAAATATTTTTTCACCAGTGGAAAGCTCGGGAAGATGACTACAATTTGTGTGTACCCTTTTTTAAATTTGACATAGAAACGAGAGAGGTATGGTCATCACAAGGCGACAGTCTTACTCATGGACAAGAGTATAGTCCTGGCCGACCTCGTTTTGAGCAAAACTCTCAATCGGACCGTTGGACTTTTGCCATAATAGACTTGTTGGAAAGCTTGTCTTGCGAACTTCAAGATCCAGTGGTCGATCCTCAAATTTGGTCAAGGTTGGATCCTAACCCGTCACTTTCAAAGTGTCGGCCTGTGCTGGCTTAAACTAGCAGAACTTGGCTTTGATACCGAATGTTGGGTCTGGACGAGAGAGAGAGTCTTGGAGCAGCGAGCAAGTGGGTCTGAAAGGGCATCAGTTGTGGTGAAGAATGGTTGTTTAATCACTCAAAATGATGGAGTACACATAGAGCTAGAGCTTGGACAAGTCAACCCTCTCACAAGCTACACCACTTAGCCATGGAGGCTAAGGCTCACACACTAGAGTCCACAATCTCTCACAAGGACGGAAATCAGCCTAACAATCAGGCTGACCAGTCACACATGACCTAGAGAGCTAGAGGATGCTCTCATGGCACACTCCTAGCGGTCACATCACCCACAAACCCATGGAGAATCGCCATGTATCCATGGCTAGCACACAAGGATCTCACCTCACCTAAGAAGCAAGGAGAGGTACCTTTATCCTAGTCAGCACACTTTGACAAGGCAATCCTAAGACCAAGGACCTTTTGGATATTTCTCCCATCAGGTCTTGACCCTGGACCTCTTGCCATTTTTTTTCTCAGGCTAAGGCATGGTGCCATCACCCATGGCCACCCTGACATCGGCGGTCCATGACCGCGGAAACGTCGAAAATTCATATATCCCAATCGGACTGTTACATCGGCCTGAAACTTGGACTGTAGATAGTTTGCCACCTGATCTTTCCAATGGTGAAGTCGGATTGACGATCGGAGCAGGCATGTGGTAGTTTGCTGGAACTCGCTCCTGTGGACCTGAAACTGAGTCAGATGGCTCCTCTTCCAATAGTTGAAAAGGCATGCTTCTACACGCTCTCTTACCCTCTGTATCTTGCAGCACGCATCAGCTCCATCAGCTCCATCTGTTCCATTTGTTCAATCAGCTCCAACAACATGGCCTGGCACTTAGCGAACAAGGGCCAAGGACAAGCTCTGTCCTTGGAGGTACAACCCTTGGACCCTAACCAGGATAAGCTCTGTCCTTGGAGGCACGACCCTGGGTTTGCTAGAGTGCGTTCTTCTCTATTTGCAAGTGATCAACGGCTAAAGAATAAGCAACAGATCTGCACCTTCAAAACCTGTAGCAGACAATAGTCTACATCAGTCTACATCGGCCTCAGAGAAGCAGAGAAATAGAGAACTAGAGAAGTAGGATGACGACATCCCCGATGCTCATTCTTGAGCAGGAAAATAGTAGGATGTCAAAGTTCACAGGGATAGGTTTTCCCTCGTGGAAATGACAAATTGAGTTTGTCATGAGGGTGCGTGGCCACTTGAAGATGTTCCTCGGATAAGAGGTGGAACCTTAAGAAACAGAAGTTGGATATGAAGCATAGTGTGTCAGAAATGACATTGCACTTGTGATTCTTCTGGCACTAGTGCATGATTCACAGCATGTCTACCTCCAAGGTATCAAACATGCATCAAAGACTTATGAGAAGCTTGCATGTGTATATCAATCAATGGCTCTTACAAATTGCCTCTTTATCCTTCGAAAGCTGATTTCAATAAGGGTGAGTAAGGAAGGGTCGATTCCTGACTTCCTATGAGAGATTCAAGGACTGCTGCAGCAAGTGACCCAAATCAACTTGGAAATCAATACCAATATACAGGCCATGATCCTCCTCGTGGTGCTACCTGAAATCTGGGATCCTCTGATTACCGTCTTTGATGATTGGAAGGAAGAGGATTTAATGGATGAGGCAGTGTTCGAGTATGTACGCAACGAGACCATGCGTCATAACGGTAGTGAGACTAACAGTTCAGTTTATGCTGCACAATATGGTGGCCGTGGTAATAACTCCTCTTCTAGTCAGAGCGGTAGCGGAAGCAGTGGTGGTGGAGGAAGAGGCAACGGTAGCGGTGGAAAGCGTTCAAAGCATCCAGGAAAGTGCCATAATTGTGGCATGCCTGGGCATTGGGCATGGCAGTGTAGAGTCCTACACTGCCATGCCCAATCCTCAGAAGGAAAATAGAGATCATGGTGGTAAAAATAAGAGCAAAGGAAAGGATAAGGAGTTCATGAACATGATGGTTGAGAGCGTGCCGATAATCAAGGGAGCGGCAGTACTCAAGCATGGAGCATACGGGCTCGACTCTGGCAAGAACCACCACTTTTCAAGGAAGAACGATGGGATTATCTCTATTGGAGACTCTGAATGTCGCTTTTGGTGTGCGAACGGTAGCCTTGTCTATGTGTAAGGCGAGGAAGATAAGTTAATTAGCATCAATGAGAATGGTGCTAAAAAAGACTTGAAGCTGGAGAACATCGTCTAGATGCCGTCTTTTGTGGCAAACCTCTTGTCGATGTTTAAAATCACAGACCACGATATGACGGTCGTTTTCAAGGAGGAGGCCATGATCATGAAAAACAAGGATATCAAGATCTCCTATCCGAAGGTGAGTCTTGTTGCACAGGTCCCAAGAGTTGATGGACTCTACGTGCTGTACACCAAGTCCCTTGAGAGTACAAATAAGGAATATGCAGCGGTTAAAAAGTCCAAGTCTCCAAAGCCTGATGTTGCACCACAGGCCGTCACCATGGCAGCCAATTTTACCAGAGATATCGATGCTGAGCTATACTACAGGCAGTTTGGCCATGTGGCTGACAGCACACTGCAAGCCATGCAGCAGTATGAAGAGGTTCATGGAATAGAGGGATGCAAGGCCAAGGATGAGGGAAAGTGCAAGAAGTTGTGTGAGCCATGTCTTTAAGACAAGGCAAAGGGAAAGCTCTTTGAGCGTAATGGGTAACGTGTGGCAGTAATCTTGGACCGGATTCACTGTGATGTATGCGGACCATTTTGTACTCCAAACGGTAGCAACAAGTATGTCTTGACCTTCATCGATCACTATAGTAGCAAGATGTGGATCTACTTCCTCAAGACAATGGGAGAGGTCAAGGAGAAGCTGTAAGAGCTTGTTACGACGGTAGAACGGCAGAAAAGCAAGAAGGTCAAGACAATGTGCATGGACAACGGTGGTGAATACGAGGTGTACAAAGCCTGGTTAAGCCAACACGGTATCAACCACGAGACCACCATGCCTTATACCTCCCAGAGCAATAACGTTGCCGAGCGGATAAACCAGACTATCCTCGGCATGACACGAAGCATGCTCTTCGACGCCAAACTCCCATCTCGCTTCAGGCTAAAGTTGTATGAACTGCTTGCTACTTTGTGAATCTCACTCTGGCAGCCGCGCTTGGAAGACGTGGTTAGAAACAGCAAGAGAAGCAGCTCAGGACGCCAAAGGAGGCTTAGTCAGGGAAGAAGCCAGATGTCGCACACTTTACGGTTTTGGTTGTACTGCCTGGGCAAAGATCCAAGCAGGAGAAGGAAGTGGCAAGCTAGATACACGTGCTTACAAGTGTGTAATGGTCAAATACAACATTGCATACAAGGCGTATAGGCTGTGGGACCAAGTGGCTGGAAAGCTCATCAGGAGCAGAGTGTCGAGTTTGATGAAAGGACGCTCGGCAAGGGAGACTCGCTGCAAGGAGAGTGGATTGTGCTACTCGAGTGAGGTGAATAGGCACCTGAGAACTGGTAGATGGTGCTAGTGAAGGATGGTACTGCAAGGAGAGTGGCTATACAGGTTGATATATCGACGGACTCTGACACTGACTTTGAGTCGTCGGATGCCTCTAAGTCAAACTTGGAGGCAGGTGGGTCTTCCTCAAATAATGGATCACTAGCAGTACAGGAGCAAACAAAAGTAACTAAGCCTTGAAGCACCACCAGTAACACTCGGTGTAGTATGCGCCAGAAGAAACCTTTGTCAAATGGACCGGACTCAACTGGTCATGCTTGGCTTAGAGAGAGCCTGTGACCATATCGGAGGTTTTGAACATCCCAAATGCTCTAGAGGGCAAGGTTTGCAAACTCGTCAAAGCACTTTACGGGCTGAAACATGCTCCAAGGATGTGGTATAAATTTATGGACGGCTTCATGGCCGGGCTCACATTTACACACTGCCAGAATGACCCAAGTATCTATGTGCGAGAGGATGAGAAAGGCTTGATATTGGTTGTACTGTATGTGGATGACCTGATCATCTGAGCCAAGCTACTGAACTAGCTGAAGACAGATCTCAGTAACAGGTTCAAGATGAAGGACATGGGTCCGCTTGAGTTCTACCTCGAAATAGCCGTCTACCGCAATCGAGCAATAGGCACCGTCGAGCTAAACCAGACCAAGTACATCATGGAGGTCCTCAAGCGCTACAACGTGGAGGACTGCAAGTCCATCAGCACACCCATGACAACCGGCATCAAGCTCTCCTCTTCCATGAGCCCGAGAATGGAAGTAGAATTGCGTGAGATGGAGAACATTCCCTACCAGTCAACAGTTGGCAGCGTTATGTATGCCATGGTATGAATACACTCTGATATTTGCTATGTTGTGGAATAAGTGAGCAGGTTTATGCCAATCGAGGGCCACAGTACTGGCAAGCAGCCAAGCGCATCATGCGCTATCTACAAGGATAGCGCACATGGGACTCTAGTTTATAATCCAAAAGGAATCTGACCCACTGCGGCTAGTGTGCTACACAGACGCTGACTAGAGAGGAAGAATCGATGACAGAAAGTCTACCTCGGGTTTTGACTGTCTCTTGAATGGTGGTATAGTCTCTTGGACAAGCAGAAAGCAAGACGGTGTCTTCCTCTCTACCGCTAAGGCAGATTCATCCCTCTGTCAAAAGCATGCAAGGAGACACAGTGGTTACACACTTTGCTTGCAGAGATGAAAGTACCATAGACGGGTGTAATGGAGGCCCGCATCGATAACAAGAGTGCCATGAAAATGGCACAAGATGATGTCATCTCCCGGCGGATCAATCACCTCAACATCAAGGACCACTACTCATGCAACCTGGTCACAAAGGAGATTGTGGACTAGGAATACGTGGAGACCAAGAAAATACTCACAGATTACATGATCAAGGCGGTTGATAGCGAATTGCATTCTGCAAGTACCTGAGGCATTGGTATGGTTAACGCAGCCGACGAAGACCAAGGCCAAGACATCTGGAGAGAGGAGATATCTCATAGCTAATGGACAGAGATGCAAGGGAGAGTTTGTTCACTTAGTATTTCTTGACTTGATATGCCCCTTGTCCATAGCTGACATTTGGATAGGCCCAGGACGGACTAGGTATGCACTGTTCCTTTGAAGTAAGTCTCCTTAGTCTGGTCAAGATGGACAAGGTATATACTTCTCCTTTGGACCACGTCTCCTTGGTCTAAACTGGATATTAAAGCCAACAAACACCACCTAGGACAATTCCTTGTGGCTTAGACGTTCTAGAGTTTGTCTCCGGAGCGAGAGGTGACTGGGTCAAATCTCAGCCTAGTGACTACTTTTCTTTGTGACAAAAAAGGGGACAAGAAGGTTCTAAGAGACATCTTAGAACATACCAGGGTCTGTACTGGTGCCTGGTGCCACTTTGTAGTCACAAGGAGTGTCATGTAGGCAGGAGGGATGAAAAAATCCACATTTCCCCTTAAGTTGTTCATCCAAGGAGCCAATATGCGCCTAGGCTAGAGGCTGTCTCTAGAATGATAAGAAGCTGTCAGCTGCCTGTCATTGATTACAGTTCTTATCTTTGAGACTCCTCATAGAGTTCCCCACCAAAGGCAGATACTAAAGAAGCATTCGCTGGTCTAAACCCTTGCAGTTAGCTCCTTGCGTGAAAGTGACCAGGTAATAAGGACACAGTGCAAGGAAGTGATTCCTATGATCTACTCAGTGTGGAACAGTGATTCCGAGGGTGGTGTTGACTCCTACATATAATACTAGGAGCAGATGGCAAGTGCCATTGTGTCGGATTTGTTTTCTAGTCCGTTGCCTCAGGCCGGTTGAGAATGGTATGGTATGGTATGGTATGGTATGGTATGGTATGGTATGGTATGGTATGGTATGGTATGGTATGGTATGATATGGTATGGTATGATATGGTTATTGGATTTGGAGGTGAGAGGGAGCCTTGGAATAGCGATCATGTGGGACTGAAAGGGCATGAGTTGTGCTAAGAATGGTTATGGAATCACTCAAAATGATTAAGTATATATAGATATAGAGCTTGGACTAGTCAGCCCTCAAACAAGCTACACCACTTAGCCATGGAAGCTAATGCTCACACACTAGAGTCCACAATCTCATTCAAGAGAAAAAACCAGCCAAGCAATGAGGCTGACCAGTCATGCATGACCTAGAGAGCTAGACAATACTCTCATGGCTCACTCCTAGTGGTGAGATAACCGAGAATCTGACGGAGAATTGCAATGTGTCCATGGCTAGTACACTAAGATCTCACCTCACCTAAAAAGTAAAGAGAGATACGTTTATCCTAGTCAGTACACTCTGACAAGGCGATCCTAAGATCAAGGACCTTTTGGATATTTCTCCCATCAGGTCTTGACCCTGGACCTCTTGCCATTTTTTGTCGGGTTAAGTCATTGAGCCATCGCCCATGGTCCCCTCGAGAGTTGCGGTCCATGACCCTATAAACTTAAACAATCATATCTCTAAATCCGACCATTGGATCAGCCAGAAACGTGGTCCATATAAAAGTTTCCAATTGATCTTCTGAATGATGAAGTCGGATTGACAATGGGAGAAAGCATTTGGTAGTTTCCTCTGACTTGCTCATGTCGACCTAAAACAGAGACGGATGGTCCTATGTCGAAGAATCTCCTACTTTGCCACAGTTAGAGTGGGCTGAGTCCATATGCCTTCATGCAAAACAGCTGCTTCTCACGGCTCACTAGCGTGGTGTAGAATTGAGCAACCTGCTTACTGGTTGGTGTGAACTCCAGTTTGATGGTGTCCTCTTGCACCATGTACATGATGAAGTGATAGGGGATGTTGATGTGCTTGGTGCGATTGAGCTGGCTACGACCACCTGTTGCTTGCTGCACTAGCTGATGGTTCCACCATTAATGAGGAACACATGCCCACAGATAGACTTGCGGTCCTCAAGGTTTTGAGCCCAATCTTAGTGTGTGTAGTTGGTGATACTGTTGTCATTGCCGTTATAGGTGATGTCGATATTGATGATTCTAGCAAGGTAGCAGACGATCCGTTTCAGTGTATTCTAGTGCTCTGGTCCGGAGTTTGCCATGTGTTGGCTCACAGCGCTTACTGCTTGTGCGAGGTCTGGCCTGGGTGCCACCATCAGGTATATAAGACTGCCAACGATACTCTGGTACTCAAGCTCACGAGGTACTGCTGTAACGCCAATGGCATGCCGATGGATTTGGCCTCTGCCATGCCGAACTGCTGCAAGACGTCCTTGATATAGCAACTCGGTTGCAGTGAGAGAGTGTAATTTGTAGTCTGTGTGATCAGAATACTGCGGAAGTATGGTGCCTTCCTGAGATCGGACATCAGGAAGCGCTTTTGCATGGCTTTTTTAAACTTTTGTAATGTAGACAGGCTGTTGGAAAGGAGGAGTATGTTATCTATATAGATAATGATAATGAGGATCTCATGCTAACACTGCTAGTGATAGACGCTGTAGTCACACTCGTTGTGCTCAAATCCCATGCAATGCAACGCCGTATCAAACTTCTGGTCTTAAGCACGCCACGTTTGCTTGAGGTTATACAGCAACTTCTGCAGCTTGCAAACCACTTTCTCTTGGCCATCCATGACAAAGCACTCTGGTTACCCCATGTAGATCTCCTCCTCCAAATCATCATTCAAGAATGATGTCTTGACATCCATGTAGTAAACCTCGAAGTCCTCAGCTGCTGCATAAGAGAGGAGCGTGCACATAGAGACAAACTTTATGACAGGGACAAAGGTTTCTATGCAGTCAATACCCTCTTGCTATGAATAGCCTTTGGCAACCAACCTTGCCTTGTATTTCTCTCGGTTATTATCTGCTCCTTACTTCTTCTTGATTACCAACTTGCATTTGACCACCTTGCATCCAGGTGGATGCTTAGTCAACTTCCACGTACCATTGTTCAGCTTTGACTGTATCTCTTGTTATACAGCTTGCGTCTAATATGTTGCATCTAGAAATCCATGGCCTCCTTGTATGATATTGCCTCATTTGAATCTGCTATAACTGCGATATTAATTTGTTCTAGTTTCTACAGCATCAAGAAATAACCGTACTTACCAGACTTCTAGCGTATCCTGCGAGGGTACCTGGTACTCGGTGTTAGCAACTTGTGTGGTACTACCAGCACAACTCTTCCTGCAGGTGGTACTACATCTCCTTCCTCTACTTCTTCTAATGAGACTGTTGTATCTGCTGTATAAGACATGAGAGAGTATACTGGTTCTTCCACTATGACAGTGGAAGAAATTTCAGGAAAGACTAAGACAGGAAGGATTTCTGCTCCCACTACCTCCTCAGCTGCTGGTTCCACTGTCTCTTCACAAAGGATGTTGGTACTGATGACGTTAGTCTCATTAAAGATAACATCCCTGGAGATGATGATATAGTTTGTATCCCCCTCATAGAGGCGATATGTCTTACTTGCCACATCATAGTCGATCATCAGTATCTGCACGCTCTTTGCGTCCCATTTCTGCCACTTCTCCTTGGGTACATGCATGTGTACCAGGCTACCAAACACTCACAGATGACCGACATCTCGTACGACGTCATTCACTCCATCTTAGTTGGACTATAATTCTTGATGTTCACGAAAGTGCTCACTGCTTCGGCCTAAAATTAGTATGTGATCTGAGCCGCGTGTAGCATGGAATATGCTGATTCAACGATAATGTCGTTGGCACACTCTTCTACACTGTTCTACTACGGTGAGTATGGCATGATACGTTGCGCCTTGATACCAACTGCTACAAGGTAGTCATGGAACTCTTTGCTCAGATACTCTCCACTGTGTGTCAACCTTCCTGAGGCGACAGTCTAGAAAACAGTTTCCGAGACAATGGTTCCCGCTGACCGCTCTTGATATTGCAACCAAGAGATGATATCACCCTCAGAGCCAAGGTTCCACACTGAGCAGTTCATAGGAATCACTTCCTTGCACTGTGTCCTTATACCTGGTCACTTTCGCGTGAGGAGCTAACTCCTAGGGCTTAGACCAACCAATGCTTCTTTAGTGTCTGCCTCTAGTAGAAAACTCTGTGAGGAGTCTTAAAGGTAAGAAATGTACTCAATGACAGGCAACAGGCAGGTTCTTATAGTCCTAGAGCCAGCCTCTAGCCTAGGCACGCATTGGCTCCTTGGATGAGCCACTTTGGGGGCAATCTGAATTGCGTAACCCCCCTTTCCTACATGGCGCTCCCTGTGACTGCCAAGTGGTACCTGCCACCAGGAAGGACCTTGGAATGTTATAAGATGTCTCTTAGAACCTTCTTGTCCCCCTTTTGGTCATAAAGAAAATTAGTCACTGGGCTGGGATTTGACCCACTGACCTCTCGCTCCAGAGACTAACTCTAGAATGTCTAAACCACAAGGAGCTGTCCTAGGTAGTCTTTGCTGGCTATACTTTCTAGTTTAGACCAAGGGGACCTCCTCCAAATGAACAGTGCATACCTTGCCTATCTGGACCTACTCCAAAGGAGCAGTGCATGCATAGTCCATCCTGTGCCTGTCCAAATGTTTACGATGGACAAGGAGCATATCAGGTCAACAAACTCTCCCTTGTACCTCTGTCCATTAGCTGTGAGATCTCCCCTCTCTCCAGCAGTCTTGGCCTCAGTCTTCGTCCGTTGCGTTCACCATACCGATGCCTCGAGTACCTGCAGAGTGCAATTCACTGTCCAGTGCCTTTGTCATGCAATTTGCGAGCATCTTCTTGGTCTCCTCGTATTCCAGGTCCAGGATCTTCTTTGTGACCAGGTCGCGTGAGTAGTGGTACCTGATGTTGATGTGCTTGGTCTGCCGGGAGACGACATCTTCTTGTGCCATTTCCATGGCACTCTTATTGTTAATGCGGACCTCTGTTGCCTCTGTTTGAGGTACTTTCATCTCGGCAAGCAAACTACGTAGTCATTGTGTCTCTTTGCATGCTTCTGACAGAGCAATGTACTCTGCCTCAGCGGTAGAGAGGGAGACACAGTCTTGCTTTCTACTTGTCCAAGAGACTGCACCACCGTTCAGGAGGCATACAAAGCCCAAGGTGGACTTTCTGTCATCGATTCTTCCTCCCCAGTCGGCGTCTGTGTAGCAGAGCAGCCGCAGCGGGTCAGATCCCTCTTGGCCTCCAAACTGGAGCCATGTGTCGTTTTTCCATGGATAGCGCATGATGTACTTGACTGCTTGCTAGTACTGTGGCCCTGGATTGGCCACAAACCTGCTCACTTGTCCCACAACATAGCAAATGTCAGGGCGTGTTCCCACCATGGCGTACATGAGGCTGCCAACTGCAGACTGGTAGGAAAATTTCTCCATCTCACGCCGTTCTGATTCCGTACTGGGGCTCATGGAGGAGGAGAGCTTGATGTCTGTTGTCATGGATGTGCTGATGGACTTGCAATCCTCCATGCTGTAGCCCTTGAGGACCTCCATGATGTACTTGGTCTGATTCAGCTCGATGGTGCCTACTGCTCGATTGCGGTGGACGGCTATCCTGAGGTAGAACTCGAGCGGACCCATGTCCTTCATCTTGAACCTGTTGCTGAGATCTGTCTTCAGCTTGTTCAACAGCTCAACAGATGACGAGCAGATGACCACGATATCCACATATAGTGCAACCAGCATCAAGCCTTGCTCATCTTCCCGCATATAGACACTAGGGTTGTTCGGGCAATGCGTGAAGGTGAGTCCGGCCATGAAATCGTCCATCTCCTTGTACCACATCCTTGGGGCCTGTTTCAGCTCGTAGAGTGCTTTGACCTATTTGGAAACCTTGTCCTCTGGAGCTTTCACTCCCTCGGGCACTTTCATCAGCACTTCTCTGTCTAGCTTCCCGTAGAGGAAAGCTGTCTTGACATCCATGTGGTGGACCTCCAGATCTTTTGTAGTAGCATTGCCCAACATGGATCTGATGGAGGCAAAGGTGACGACATGCGGGAAGGTCTCCTCGTACTCTGAGCCTGCACGCTGGGAAAACTCCTTCGCCACAACTCTTGTCTCCTACTTGTCGATAGTACCATCCTACTTGAACTTTTTCTGGAGTACCCACTTTGACCCCACCATGCGCGCGTTTACCATGTCCTCCAGAACCCATGTTTTGTTCTCTTCAATGGATGCGAGTTTGCTATCCACTTCCTCCTTCCACTTGGCCGCATCTGGCATGTTCATAGCCTCCGTTACAATCATAGGCTCTCCCTTAGCCACGCATGACCAGCTGAGTCCGGTCCATTCTGCACTCTTAGTATCGTACTTGGACGGAGGCTTCTTCTGGCGCGTACTACCCCGGAGTGTTGGTAGTTCAAGGCTTAGTTGCTTCTGTTGCTCTTGTGCTGCTAGTGATCCGCTGTTTGAGGAAGAGCCACCGGCCTCAGAGTTTGACTCTGGGACCTCGGACGACTCAGACTCAGTGTCAGAGTCCATCGCTATGTCAGCCTGCACAGCCACTCTCCCTGTAGTACCATCCTTCTTTGGTACCATCTGCCACTTTTCTGGTGCCTGATCACCTGACTCGAGCAACACAACCAACTCTCCTGATTTGGGAGCATGGACAAGGTCTAGCGAATCTCCCTTGCCGAGTGTCCTTTCATCAAACTCGACATCTCGGCTTCTGATTAGCTTTCGAGCCACTTGGTCCTACAGTCTATATGCCTTGTCTGCGATATCGTATCCGACCATTACACACCTACAAGCACATGCATCCAGCTTGCCACTTCCTTCTCCTGCTTGGACCTTTGCCCAGGCAGTACAGCCAAAGACCTTCAAGTGTGAGGTATCTTGCCACTTCCCTGACCAAGCTTCCTGTAGCGTCCTGAGTTGCTTCTCTTGCTGCTTCTTATCACGCCAACCAGGCGCGGCTGGGGGAGTGAGATTCACAAGGTAGCAAGCAGTTCTTGTAGTTTCAGTCCAGAAGCAAGATGGGAGTTTGGCATCGTAGAGCATGTTTCATGTCATGCCGAGGATAGTCTGGTTCATCCGCTCGGCAATGCCATTACTCAAGGAGGTATAAGGCGTGGTGGTCTGGTGGTTGATGTCGTGTTGGCTCAACGAGCCTTTGTACGCCTCGTACTCACCACCGTTGTTGGTGTGCAGTGCCTTGACCTTGTTGTTTGTCTGCCGCTCTACCATCGCGACAAACTCTTGTAGATTCTCCTTGACCTCTCCCTTTGTCTTGAGGAAGTAGATCCACATCTTGCAACTGTGGTCATAGATGAAGGTCAAGAAATACTTGCTGCCTCCGTTCGAAGGAGTGCGGAATGGTCCACACGCATCAGACTGCATCAGGTCCAAGATTGCTCCCGCACATTGTCCATAACGCTCAAAGGGCTTTCTCTTTGCCTTGCCTTGGAGGCATGACTCACACAACTTCTTGCACTTTCCCTCATCCTTGGCTTTGCATCCCTCCATCCCATGAACCATTTTGTGCTGCTTTATAGCTTGTAGTGTGCTGTCGGTCACATGGCCAAACCGCCTGTGCCAAACCTCTGCATCTTTATTGGTGGAGTTGGCCGCCATGGTGACGGCTTGTGGCGCAATATCAGGCTTTGGAGACTTAGGCTCTTCAATCGCCGCATATCTCTCATTTGTAGTTTCAGGGGGTTTGGTCTGCAACACGTAGAGCCCATCAACTCTTCGGATCTATGCGGCAAGACTCTCCTTAGGATAGGAGAACTTGATGTCCTTGTTTTTGATAATCAGGACCTCCTCCCATGTGAAGACGACCGTCATGATGGGTCCGTGATTTTGGACACTAAGAAGAGGTTTGCCGCAAAAGACGGCATGTAGACGACGTTATCTAGCTTCAAGTCTGTTTCAGCATCGTTCACGTTGATGCTGATCAACATATCTCTCTCACCTTGTGCATGGACAAGGCTGCCGTTGGCACACCTGAAACGACGTTCAGTGTCCCCAATGGAGATGAACCCATCCTTCTCCCTTGAAAAGTGGTGGTTCGTGCCTGAGTCGAGCCCATAGGCTCGCTTGAGCAGTGTCGCTCCCTTGGTTGCCAGCAAGCTCTCAGCCATCATATTTGTCAACTCCTTCTTACCCTTTCCTTTGTCCTCATATCTAGCACCATGTTCTCCGTCTTCGTTCTTGGGAGTCCTGCACTCCCGTGCCCAATGCCCAGGCTTGCCACAGTTATGGCACTTCCCAGGATGCTTTGAACTCTTTCTACCACCACCATTGCCTTTTTCCTCCACCGCCACCGCTTACGCTACTGCTCTGACCAGAAGAGGAATTGTTGCTAGACCACCGTACTGTGCACCATAGGCTGAAATGTTTACCTCACTACCACTGCGACGNGTTCTCCGTCTTCGTTCTTGGGAGTCCTGCACTCCCGTGCCCAATGCCCAGGCTTGCCACAGTTATGGCACTTCCCAGGATGCTTTGAACTCTTTCTACCACCACCATTGCCTTTTTCCTCCACCGCCACCGCTTACGCTACTGCTCTGACCAGAAGAGGAATTGTTGCTAGACCACCGTACTGTGCACCATAGGCTGAAATGTTTACCTCACTACCACTGCGACGCATGGCCTCATTGTGTACGTATTCGGACACTGTCTCATACGTCAAATCCGCCTCCTTCCAACCGCCAAAGACGATAATCAGAGGACCCCAGCTTTCAAGTAGCGCCATGAGGAGGATCATGGCCTCCATGTTGGTGTCGATTTCCCAGTTCATTTGGGTCACTTGCTGTAGCAGTCCTTCAAACTGCAACAAGAAGTCCGGAAATCGACTCCCTCGCTCACCCTCATCAAAATCAGCTTTTGAAAGATGAAGAGGAGATTAGCGAGAGCCATTTATTGGTGTGTACTTGCAAACTTCTCATAAGCCTTTGATGCATGTGTGATACCTTGGAGGTGGACATGCTGTGACTCATGCACTGAAGGCACAAGAATCACAAGAGCCATATCATTTTTGACATTCCACGCTTCATATCCAGGATCTGTTTCTAGAGGTTCAACCTCTTCTCCAAGGAACATCTTCAAGTAGCCACGTACCCTCATGACAATCTCCAATTGCCATCTTTACAATGGAAAACCAAACCCTGTGAACTTTGACATCCCACCATTGACGTGCTCGAGAGTTAGCGTCGTGGAAGTAGTCATACTGCTTCTCTGCTTCTCTACTTTGTTGAGGCTAATGTAGGCTGATGTAGGCTGTTGTCTTCTAGGTTTTAGAAGGTGCAAATTCGTTGCTTACCCCTTAGCCATTCATTACCTGCAAACAAAAAGAACACACACTAGCGAACCCAGGATCGTGCCTCCAAGGGCAGAGCTTATCTTGGTTAGGGCCCAAGGGTCGTACCTCCAAGGGCAGAGCTTATCCTTGGCCCTTGTTTGCTAAGTGCCAGCACCCGCAGTTGGAGCTGATGGAGCAGATGGAGCAGATGGAGCTGATGCGCGCTGCAAGATAGAGAGGACGAGAGAGTACGCAGAAGCGTGCCTTATAACTAGTCAGTGTGGGCCCATAACCCTTTGTTAATTTGCCTGAGGCGACTGTCTAGAAAACAGGTTCCGACAAAATGGTTCCCGCCGACCGATCTTGGTATTGCAACCAAGAGATGATATCACCCTCATAGCAAAGGTTCCATACTGAGTTCATAGTAATCACTTCGTTGCACTGTGTCTTTAGTACCTGGTCACTTTCGCACGAGGAGCTAACTCATGGGCTTAGACTAACTGATGCTTCTTTAGTGTCTGCCTCTGGTGGACAACTCTGTGAGGAGTCTCAAAGGTAAGAACTGTACTGAATGAGAGGCAAATGACAGGTTCTTACAGTCCTAGAGCGAGCCTCTAGCCTAGGCGGTAGTCGCTCTTTGGATGAGCCACTTTGGGGGCAATCTGGATTGCGTCATCCCTCTTGCCTACATGGTGCTCCCTGTGATTGCCAAGTGGCGCCTGCCACCAGGAAGGACTTTGGAATATTGTAAGATGTCTCTTAGAACCTTCTTGTCCCCTTTTGGTCATGAAGAGAATTAGTCACTGGGCTGGGATTTGACCCATTGACCTCTCACTCCACAGACTAACTCTGGAAAGTCTAAGCCACAAGTAATTGTCCTAGGTAGTGTTTGTTGGCTATACTATCCACTTTAGACCAAAGGGACTTGCTCCACAGGAGCAGTGCATGCCTTGTCTATCTGGCCAGACTTAAAGGACTTACTCCAAAGGAACAGTTCATGCCTAGTCCGTCCTGTGCCTGTCCAAATGTCAACGATGGACAAGGAGCATATCACGTCAACATTGTGGTCACTGTACAACGCCTTGATTTTCTTACAAGTCTGATTCTCCACCATTACCTTGAACTCCTCAAACCTGTCAAAGCACTGGTCCTTGGAAGGAAAGAAGTGCATAGCAATATAGCAGCTGAAATCATGAATGAAGGTCAGAAAATGGTTAGACACTCCAAAGCTCTGGGTCTGTATCGCCCCACACAAGTCTGTATGGAACAGCTCCAGCACCTCATCTGCACCTTCTCCTGCTCACGAGAACGCCTCATGATGCGGCTTCTCCTCGAAACAGTCAATGTATAGCTACTACTCAAAGTTGGAGATAGTGGACAAGTCACGCATTATCTGCTTTCCTTGAAGTTGCTACCAGGCGTGCATGCTGATATGCTTGTAGCGCGTATGCCAGATCTCACCATCCGTTGCGTGCAGCACTGCTGCAAAACTCTGCTCATGCGAGATCATACTTACTCCCTGTAGGCGGTACATGTCGTCCTCCTTCACCGACCTGGCCAACTCCTCTCCAGTGTCCTTATAGAGGATGTAGCCATGGTGATTGTCGAAGACAATGCACAGTCCTGTATTGATGTGAGAGGAGACTAAGAGGAGGGTAAATGTTGCTTCAGGTACATACAGCACGCCATGGAATATTGCTACTTCAATACCACGCGGGATCTCTGAACACATTTCCCTAATTCCCTCAGCATATATCACGTGATCATCACCCACAGCAATAGGGCGAGGTGGAATTGACAGCAACTGCAAGAACGACTCCTTGTGGTACGTCAAACTTTTGGTGTATCCTGAGTCCTTGTATCATGCCAAATCTACCTTTTCTACCTGCAATATGTCAGATTGTGCCATGATGAGACAGTTGTATACCTCTTTGGCTACATTCATGTTGGAAAAGTGGCACACTCTAGCCTGGTTCTGCTACTGTTGCTGCTGACACTACTTTGACTGCTCCTGACATTGTTTTTACTGCTGTTGCTGCTCAATCTTCTCATCCTTTTATAACTTGAAATACTCTTTCTTGTAGTGTCCCTCTTTTTGGCAGTATTGGCACATGCCTTCCTTCTTGCCTCTTTGCTGTCCACATTGCTATTGCTGCTGTTGGTTACGTGTACTCATAACCACAAAATCTTCTTCACCACTGCTTTGTCCATTGCACTTTGCTACATTGCAACGCAGCCCCTTTTGTACCAGGTGTGTACAGATGAAATCAAGGTCAAGAGTGTCAACCGGCCTGAGGCGAACGGCACTTGCCGTCCGCTCCTAGCTTTAGTGGCTACCACAGGGCCGACACAATAGCACGTGCCTTCCGCTCCTAGCTTTTCAGCTAGGAGAAGATATCACCCTCAGGATCACGGTTCCACACTGAGCAGTTCCTAGGCAATCACTTGCTAGCGACTGTGTCCACTTAACACTTGGTCACTTTCGCGCGAGGTGCTAGTCAAAGACTAACTCCTAGGGCTTAGACCAACCAGTGTCTTCTTTATCCTGTTCCTCAGTTGGACAACTCTGTTAGGAGCATCTAAGGCCAGATTGTGTAATTAGAATGAGGAACAAGCCTGGTACATATAGTCATAGGCCTGGCTTCTAAGGTGTGTGGGTAGGGGCACTTTTGGGGTAGTCACTCCACACGACCTCACCAGTCCGCCAATTGGGGCATCCACTGACCGCCAAGTGGCACACTCTCCTCATGCATGGAGAAATGTCTAAGAAATTTCCCCTGTACTGGGAAGGTAAAAAACCTTCCACGCACATCAAGACTTGATCGCAGGACCTGTTGTTCCTAAGTCCAACATGCTCTCTGTTGTACTACGCTTCTGGTGTCTCGCTTGGACTTGCACCACGAACAAGGTTAGGAGGACTCCCTCCAAGGGAGCAGTGCATGCCCAACCTGTCCATCAAGCCATAGAACTGGCCATGGGGCATAGAAGAACATCAATCTCTCCCTTGCACCTTAGGCCACCTGCTGTGGTAGTTTTCTTTGGCACAAGCCTGTAGCTCTAGGTAGTGTTTGTGCACGTCAACTTTCTTGGTCTTTAGTTCTCATCTCTTACATTCACTATGCCGACTCCTCGAGCACTTGAAACATGCAAGTCGCTGTCTAGCGGCTTTGTAAAGAAGTCCGTAAGCATTTTCTTGGTTGGGAAGTGCTCCAGTTCCACGACACCCTTGGCAACAAGGTCACGTGAGTAGTGGTACCGAATATCAATGTGCTTTGTACGCCAAAGATCATGTCGTCCTCTGCCATAGCGATGGCACTTTGGTGATCGATGCGGATGACTGTTACTTCCTATTGTGGTGCCTTGATCTCATCAAGCAAACTACGAAGCCACTGTGCTTCCTTGCACACTTCAGAGAGTGCAATGTACTCTGCCTGAGAAGTAGAAAGCGAGACGCATTCTTGCTTCCTGCTTGCCCACGAGACCGCACCACTTTTGAGAAGACAGACAAACTCTGAGGTAGACTTCCTGTCATCAATCCGTCCTCCCCAGTCTGCGTCACTGTAGCATGTCATTCACACCAAGTCCAATCCTTCTAGACCTCCAAACCGTAGTCCGACGTGCCGAGTCTTTTTTAGGTAGCGAAAAATTTGCTTAACAACTTGCCAATATTCTGGCCCAGGGTTGGCCACAAACCTGCTCATCTAACCCATCGCATAACAATGTCAGGTCGCGTTCCCACCATCGCGTACATGCGGCTCCCAAGGGCGGACTGGTATGGAATGGTTTGCATCTCCTGCCGGTCTACACCGTTGCTTGGTGACATGGAGGAGAAGAGCTTGCAGTCAGAGGGCATGGGGGTGCTGACTGGTTTGCAGTCCTCCATATTGTAGTACTTCAAGACGTCCATGATGTACTTGGTCTGGTTGAGCTCGATGGTGCCTGCTTTGCGGTTGCGGTGAACAGCAATCCCGAGGGGGTACTCGAGAGGTCCCATGTCCTTCATCTTAAACCTGCTGGCCAGATTTTTCTTGATATCTGTAAGGGACTCCTTCGAGGAAGAACACATGATGAGATTGTCCACGTACAATGTCACGAGTAGCAAGTCAAGTTCGTCCTCCCGCACATAGACGCTGGAGTCATTTCTGCTATGTGCAAAGGATATCTCAGCCATGAAGCTATCCATCTCCTTTTACCAGATCCGTGGGGCCTGTTTCAGCCCGTACAACGCCTTCACCAGCTTGTACACCTTACCCTTGGGTGCTTTGACACCTTCCGACACCTCCATTAGCACCTCCTTGTCGACCTTCCCATACAGAAAATCTGTCTTCACATCCATCTGGTAGATCTCAAGGTCTTTGGCGGCAGCGACGGCAAGCAGGGACCTGATTGAGGCAAACGTGACAACCGGTGCGAAGGTCTCATCGTACTCAGACCCTGCGCGCTATGAGAATCCTTTCGCCACGACCCTTGCCTTGTACTTGTCGATGCTATCATCTTGCTTTTGCTTCAACCTGAGCACCCACTTTGAGCCCACCACGTGAGCGTTAGCGGGTCCGTCCACCAGCACCCATGTGCCATTTTCTTCGATAGACACGAGCTCGCTATCCACCGCCTCCTTCCACTTGGCCGCATCGGGCCTTGCCAGCGCCTCAGCCACAGTGAGCGGCTCTCCCTGAGCCAAACAGGACCAGCTCAGTCCAGTCTAGCTTCCGATGTCACCGTCGTACTTTGGAGTTTGTTTTCTTTGTCGTGTGCCGCGATATTGCATTACTGGTGGATCTTCGCAATGCTGTTGCTCCTGTGCTGCAGGCTGCCCTGAAGTTAAGTTTTATTCTTTTGAAGAGCCACTAGCCTCCGAGCTATTTTTAGAGGCCTCGCACGTCTCTGACTCTTTGTCGGAGCTCGCCGTTGTGTCAGCCTGCGCAGCCGCTCTTCCTGCCACACCACTATTCTTCACGGCCTGCTGTAGTGGCACCACTGGGCAGTTTTTGGGAGCTTGATCTCCTGACTCCAGCAGCACCAACCACTCTCCCTGTTTTGGAGCTTACGTAGGATCAAGCATCTCTTCCTTGCCTGGTTTCCTTTCGTCAAAGGTTACGTCCCGGCTGATGATGAGTCTTTTTCCTGCCAGGCCCCACAGGCGGTAGGTATTGTGGGCCGTCTCATAGCCCACCATAACGCACTTTTGCGCTCTTGCATCCAGCTTGCCGGCACCCTCACCCGCCTGGACCTTTGCCCATGCAGTGCAGCCAAATACTTTCAGGTGTGATGCGTCCGGCTTCTTCCCTGACCAAACTTCTTGTGGCGTCATCTGTTGCTTTCCCTTCTTCTTTCCGCGTCTTCCCAGAGCAGCCGCAGGAATCAGGTTGACGAGATAGCATGCCGTTCTTGTCGCTTCCGCCCAGAACTGCGGTGGAAGCTTTGCATCAAAGAGCATGCTACGTACCATGCCAAGGATGGTCTAATTCATCCGTTCGGCAATACCATTCCTCTGCGGCGTGTAAGGCATTGTGGGCTGGTGGCTGATCCCATGTTGCCTTAACCAGCCCTTGCATGCCTTGTACTCTCCACCGTTCTTGCTTCGCATTGCTTTGACTTTCTTTCCGGTCTACCGCTCTACCATGGCGATAAACTCCTACAACTTTTCTCTGACCTCTCCCTTTGCTTTGAGGAAGAAGATCCACACCTTTCGGCTGTGGTCGTCTATGAAGGTACAAAAATACTTTCTACCACCGTTTGACGCCGTGCGAAAGGGTCCGCACACGTCGGTGTGAATGAGGTTACGGGCTGATTCTGCACGGCGACCATTGCGCTCAAAGCGCGTTTGCTTGGTCTTGCCTTGGAGGCAAGGTTCACACAGGCTGCCACACCCGACCGCATCCTTCTTGCAACCATCCATGCCACGGACCAGCTATTGTTGCTGGATGACTTGGAGCGTGCTGTTTGCCACATGCCCAAGGCGTCTATGCCATTGATCAGCATCTTCATCTTTTGCGACAGAAGATACTTTTTCAGTTTTCGTTGGTGTGCTCTCCTGTGTGGGTGTCAAGACCACTACTTCCGCTGCGCCCGCATGGCCCTCGTTTTCCGAGGTCTTTGCTGACGTTGTCTGCAGTACGTAGAGTCTGTCAACTTGTGGAACCTGTGCTAGAGAAATTTGTGGGCGTAGAGGACCTTGATACTCCGATGTCTTTGTTTGCGCATCTGAACCGCCGATCGGTGGGACCAATGGAGACAAATCCAGCCTGGTCGTTGCTAGAGTGATGATCGATGCCGGAGTCAAGCCCAAAAGCTCCTAGCCTGAGCAGCGTCGCTCCTTTTTCTGGAGGCGTGCTCTGTGCCATCATGTTGGTAGCTTCTTTACCACTCTTTTTGATGCCTTTGTTCCCACTGTTTTTGCGGTCTTCCTTCTTTGACGACCTGTACTCTCTTGTCCTGTGCCCAGGTTTGCTGTAGTTTCGGCAGTTATCCTGTCGCTTGGGAGCCTTGCCGTCGTTGTTGCCTCCGCCACCACCGCTTCCGCTGCCGCCTTTCTGACCAGAGGCTGACCGTTTGCTCCCGAGGCCAACGTAGCGTGCGGCATAGGCTGAAAAGTTAGCCTCACTTCCGCTGCGGCGCATGGCCTCGTCTTGCACGTACTCGGATATGCCGTGTACGTCAGGTCGTCCTCGTTCCAGCCGCCCATGACAGTGATCGTCAGGTTCCAGCACTCCGGTGGCGCCATGGGGAGAATCATGGCTTGCATGTTCTCGTCAAGGTCTCAATTCATTTGGCGAGCCTCGCCAAGGAGTCCTTCAAACTCCTATAGGAAATCGGGGATTGATTCGTCCTCATTCACCCGCATGCTGATCAGCCGTTGTAGGATGAATAATCTGTTCGCGAGGGAGGTGGATTGGTGCACGCGCTTGAGCTTGTTGTAAGCTTTGGAAGCCAGCGTGTACACGGCTATGATGGGAACATAATTATTAGCAATCGCATTGCCGAGGAATGACATGGCAATATCATTTCGATCCATCCATGCCTCATGCTCGGATGTGCCTTCCGCGGGAACCTGCTCCTCTCCCTTTAGTAGTTTGATGAAGCCGCGCACTTTCATCGCCAGCTCGAACTGCCATCTCCAAAGGGGGGAGTCAATCCCCTAAAAAATGGGGACTCCTCCCAAGGGTCCAAGACCTTGCGGCAGCGACGTAGCATTCACATTTGCTCCAATGGTCTGCCCTGTGGTAGCCATTGTTGAGTTTGAGGACTGCCCTGCGGCAGTCCCCACTCCTCCTGATGGGTCAATTATTTTTGTTGCCCTTATCTTCTTCCCATATCTCTGCTGCGTTGAGGCCAATGTAGGCTGATTTTAGCTGATGTCTGCTACTGGTTTTAGGATGCAGATCCGTTGCTTACCCCTCTAGCCGATGTTCACGTGCAGACAGAGAAGATATCTACACCAACACACCTGGGATCTTGCCACCAAGGGCAGAGCTTGTCTTGGTTAGGACACAAGGATCGTACCTCCAAGGGCAGAGGTTGTCCTTGGTCCCTGTCTGCTGAGTGCAGACCAAGCCTTTGAAGTTGATGAAGCTGATGGAGCTGATGGAGCCGATGGAGCTGATGGAGCCGGTGTGTACACCTGGAGAGAGCATACCAGAGTTGAGCAAAGCGTGCGATACAACTGGTCAGTGTGGGCCCATAACCCTTTGTCAACCGGCCTGAGGTGAACAGACTAGAAAAAAGGGCCGACACAATAGTACCTGCCGTCTGCTCCCAGCATTTCAGCTAGGAGAAGATATCACCCTTAGGATCACAGTTCCAAACTCAGCAGTTCCTAGGCAATCACTTGCTAGCAACTGTGTCCACTTAACACTTGGTCACGTTTACACGAAGACTTACTCCTGGGGCTTAGACCAACCAGTGTCTTCTTTATACTGTTCCTTAGACCACTCTGTGCTGGGAAGGTAAAAAAACCTTCTGCGCACATCAAGACTCGATCGCAGGACCTGTTGGTCCTAAGTCCAACACGCTATCCGTTGTGCTACACCCCTGGTGTCTCGCTTGGACTTGCACCACGAACAAGGTTTGGAGGACTTACGCCAGGGGAACAGTGCACGCCCAACCTGTCCGTCAAGCCATAGCAGTGGCCATGGGGCATAGAAGAACAACAAAGAGATGGCTGGTACTCCAGCGTCTCTTGCATCGTGTCATAGCTAGTAAGAAGTCTTTTCACTTAGAGAAGAATGAAGCGTGTCTCCTCCACAGGATAACTGGCCACTCTTAGCTGCTTTGTAAGATCCTTTGTCTGTCTAGGTACGCCTCCATCTTTTCACTATCCTGTCCTTTCAACGCCATCATCTTCTCCTCCAAATGTATGATAAATACAAGGTCCTAGCTCTCATACTTCTTGTACTACGTGTCCAACCCCTCCTTTACAATAGCCTTGTTACTCACATATTAAAGATGTGGATTGGAGATGGTGTTGATAAGCAATCTGTAGGCCTTCCTATCCTTCCTTTTCCACTCCTCATTCACAACTGGTGTAGCTCCACATGAACCTGCAACGGCTACTACTTTTGTGGCCTCATTCCCGCCACGACTTGTGTTGTGGTGACATATGTTGCTTACGGATTTGGAGCTTTCTTTCTGCCGCTCACCACCTCCCACAAACCCTTCTCCTCGAAATGGAGGCAGGAACAGATTTTCGACAACGTGAAGTTGGTGCATCCCTCTAGCCTCACCAAAGGCTAGGCTATTGTCACAATGCCTATTACTGTCATTTTGAGCTTTGGTGATGCTCATCGCTGTCCTTGGATGGCAACGCTATCCCTGTTTTTGCTGCTACTTCTCCCACAAACCTGTCTGACAAAACTGAGCCCATCACTGGAAAATTCAGCTTGAAACCTTTTGGATCAACCCAGAAAAGCACGACTATCAACAAGGGGTTTAGAAATATATGTCCTCTTGAAAAAGGGTATGCTTCTGCTCCTACTCCAACGCAGACCAGCCGACTTATAAATGACGGTTCTTCCAAATGAATCAATGGAATGTAATTATGTTTACACAAATAAAAAGCTTGGGAAAAATACTACTATTTGCATGTACCACTTTTAAATTTGACAAAGATACGAGAGAGTTATGGTCCACAAGATGACAATCTTACTCATATAGAAGAGTTTAGCCCTAGCCGGCCTCATTTTGAGCATGACTCTCAATCCGACCATTACATCTTTACAATCTTGGACTTCTTGCGAACGTGAAGATCCACTAGTCGATCGTCACATTTGGTCAAGGTTTGACTCTGACCCGCCACTCTTAAAGTGACGGCATATGTTGGCTAAAACTGGCAGAACCTGGCTCTGATACTAAATGTTGTATTTGGAGGTCAGAGGGAGCCTTAAAGCAGCGATCATGTGGGACTGAAAGGATATTAGTTGTGCTGAAGAATGGTTATTCAATCACTCAAAATGATAGAGTACATATAGATCTAGAACTTGGACTAGTCAGTCCTCTCACAAGCCAAACCACTTAGTCATGGAGGCTAAGGCTCACATACTAGAGTCCACAATCTCACATAAGAGAGAAAATCAGCCTAGCGATCAGGCTGACCAGTCACACACCACCCAGAGAGCTAGATAATGCTCTTATGGCTCACTCCTAATGGTCTTATAACCCACATATCTATGGATGATTGCCATGTGTCCATGGCTAGTACACAAGGATCTTACCTCACCTAAAACGTAAGGAGAGATACCTTTATCCTAGTCAGTACCCTCTGAGAGCACAATCCTAATACCAAAGCAATTTTTTTATATTACTACCATCAGCTATTGACCATGGACCTCTTGCATTTTCTTTTCTCCGGCAAAGTCATGGAGCCATCGTCCATGGTCACCCAGACAACAGCGGTCCATGACCTTGGAAACTTTAAACATTCGTCTCTCAGTCCGACCGCTATATCAGCCTGAAATTTGTACCTTGAATAATTTGCCACCTAATATTTTGAATGGTGAAGCCGGATTGACGATCAGAGAAGACATGATGTAGTTCCTTGGAACTTGGTCGTCTGAACTTGAAACTATGCCAGATGGTCTTATGTCCAACAATGGTATGGTATGGTATGGTATGGTATGGTATGGTACACTATGGTATGATATGAGATGGTATGGTATGGTATGGTATGATATGGTATAGTATGGTATGATTTGATATGGTATGGTATGGTATGGTATGGTATGGTATGATATGGTTTGGTATGGTATGGTTTAATATGATATGGTCTGGTATGGTATGGTAGGGTACGGTATGGTATGGTATGGTATGGTATAGTATGGTATGGTATGGTATGGTATGGTATGATATGGTATGGTATGGTATGGTATGGTATGGTATGGTCTGGTATGGTATGGAATGGTATGATATGGTACGATTTGATATGGTATGGTATAGTATAGTATGGTATGATATGGTATGTTATGGTACTCTATGATACGGTTTGCTATGGTTTGGTATAAATTGGTATAATATGGAACGGTATGATAAGATTTGGTATTGTATAGTATGATATAAAATTGTATTGTATAGTATGATATGATATGCTATCATCGTTATGGTATGATATGGTATAGTACGTTAGGACATGGTATGGTATGGTATGGTTTGGATGGTATGGTATGGTATGGTATAGTATGGTATGGTGTGATGTGGTATGGCATGGTATGGTACGGTATGGCATGTTATGGTATGGTAGAGTATGGTATGCTATGGTATAGGGTATGATATGGTAGGATATGGTATAGTATAGTAGGATATGGTATGATAAGGTATGCTATGTTATGATATGATATGATATGGTATGGTATGCTGTGGTATAGAATGGTATAATAAGAAATAGAATGGTATGGTATGGTATAGTATGGTATAGTATGATATGGTATGGTATGATTTGGTATGGTATGATATGATATGGTATGGTATGGTATGATATGATATGGTATGGTATGGAATGGGATGATATGGTATGTTATGATATGCTATGAAGTGGTATAGTATGGTATGGTGTGGTATGGTATGGTATGGTATGGTATGGTATGGTATGGTATGGTATGGTATGGTATGGTATGGTATGGTATGGTATGGTATGGAATTGTATGGTATGATATGATATGATATGGTATGATATGGTACTATATGATATGGTATTGTATGGTATGTTATGGTATATTATGGTATGGTATGATATGGTATGGTATGGTATGGTATGGTATGGTATGATATGATATGGTATGGTATGGTATGATATGATATGGTATGGTATGGTATGATATGATATGGTATGGTATGGTATGATATGATATGGTATGGTATGGTATGATATGATATGGTATGGTATGGTATGGTATGATATGGTATGATATGGTATGTTATGGTCTGATATTGTCTGGTATGGTATGGTATGGTATGGTATGGTATCGTATGGTATGGTATGGTATGGTATGGTATGGAATTGTATGGTATGATATGATATGATATGGTATGATATGGTACTATATGATATGGTATTGTATGGTATGTTATGGTATATTATGGTATGGTATGATACGATATGGTATGGTTTGATTCGGTATGCTATGGTCTGCTATGGTACAGTATAAAATGGTATGGTATGGTATGGTATGGTATGATATGGTATGACATGGTATGTTATGGTCTGATATGGTCTGGTATGGCATGGTATGGTATGGTATGGTATGGTACTATACTGTTTTTTTAATTCGTCCCGTTTTCATAATCGAATTTTGTACTTTTTGTATTCTCCTAAAATCGGGTACTTTTTAGTTTCTATAGTGGTCGTCCAAAAGGACTTATTGGGTATAAAAAAAACCTGAATTTACCTGTTGTTTTGATCCCACAAGTAACGATAGCGAGAACATGTTACCTGGTACTCAAACTTCACTTTCGAAAGTTCGAGCTGCGGTCACCGGTGGCCGTGAGATCGAGTGCTAACCTGGGAAGGAGCGTAGTTCGGTCTACCCCCTCCATGATCTGGGAGAACACATGATGCGGACTAGATTTACATTAATAGCAATGATAGGTAAAATTTGGAGGCTTCTGAAAGGAATTTGACTAGTTACTTGCCCAAACCACACAAAAGTTTTTGTGGAACGCACGAGCGAGCACAAAATAATTGTGTAGGACGAATGTACTTGACAGTACATAATGGTATGGTATGGTATGGTATGGTATGGTATGGTATGGTATGGTATGGTATAGTATGGTATAGTATGGCATGGTATGGTATGGTATGATACAGTATGAGATGGTAGCGTATGACATGGTCTCCTATGGCATTGCATGATATAGTATGATATGGTATGACATGGTATGGTATGGTATGGCATGGTATGGTATGATATGGTATCATATGGTATGGTATGGTATAGTATAGTATAGTATGGTATCGTATGGTATGGTATGGTATGATGTGGTATGGTATCGTATGGTGCAGTATGACATGGTATGGTATCGTATGGTATGGTATGGTATCGTATGGTATGATATGATATAGTATCGTATGGTATGGTATGGTATGCTATGGTATGGTATGATTTGGTATGGTATGGTATGATATGATATGGTATGGTATGGTATGGTATGGTATGGTATGGTATGGTATGGTATGGTATGGTATGGTATGGTATGGTATGGTATGACATGGTATGGTATGATATGGTATGGTATGGTATGGTAGGGTATGGTATGGTATGGTATGGTATGGTATGGTATGGGATGGTATGGTATGGTATGGTATGATGTGGTATGGCATGGCATGATATGGTATGGTATGGTACGTTGTGGTATGGTATGGTATGATATGGTATGGTATGGTATGATACAATATGGTATAGTATGGGATAATATTGTTGGATCTGGAGGAGAGAGGGAGCCTTGGAGGAGCAAACATGTGGGACTAAAAGGAAATCAGTTGTGCTGAAGAATGGTTGTTGAATCACTTATAATGATGTACATATAGAGCTAGAGCTTGGACAAGTCAGCCCTCTCACAAGCCACACCACTTAGCCATGGAGGCTAAGGCTCACACACTAGAGTCCAAAATCCCACACAAGGGAGGAAATCAGCCTAACAATCAGGTTGACCAGTCACACACGACCTAGAGAGCTAGAGAATGCACTCATGGCACACTCGTAGTGGTCACATCACCCACAAATCCATGGATAATCGCCATGACTCCATGGCTAGCCTACAAGGATCTCACCTCACCTAAAAAGTAAAGAGAGGTACCTTTATCCTAGTCTGCACAATCTGACAAGGGAATCCTAAGACCAATGACCTTTTTGGATATTTCTCCCATCAGGTCTTGACCCTGGACGTCTTGCCTTTTTCCTTTCTCAGGCTAAGGCATGGAGCCATCGCCCATGGCCACCCAGATATCAGTGGTCTATGATCCCGGAAACTTAAAAAATTCATATCTCCCAATCTGCCTGTTGGATCGACCTCAAACTTGAACCGTACACAAATTGCCACCTGATCTTTCCAGTGCTGATGTCAGATGGAGTCGGAGCAGGAATCTGGTATCTTCCTAGAACTTAATCCTTGTGGACCTAAAAATAAGCCGGATGGCTCCTTTCCCAACAATCTCCTACTTTGCTGTAGTCAGAGTGGGCTGAGTCCACATACCTTCATGCAGAACTGCTGCTTCTCAGGAGTCACTGTCTTGGTGCAAAAACCAGCGACTTGCTTGCTGGTTGGAGTGAACTCCAGCTTGATAGCACCGTCCATTACCATATCCCTGATGAAGGGATAGGCGATGTCAATGTGCTTGGTGCGAGCATGGTGCTCGGGATTCTTGGCAAGTACATATACGCTCTGGTTGTCGACGTGCATGGGAACTGGAACTGCTGCACTCCCACTCATCTCTGCCATGAGACGCTGGAGTCAAACTGCATCCTTGGTTCCAAAGCTGAAAGAGACATACTCAGCTTCTGTGCTTGAGGTGGCAACGACCACCTGCTGCTTGCTGCACCAGCAGATGGCACCTCCATTCATGAGAAACACATGACCAGAGATGGACTTGCTGTTCTCAGGGTTTGAAGTCCAATCTGCGTCTGTGTAGCCGATGATGCTGTTGTCGTTGCCATTGTAGGTGATGCCAACGTCGATGGTTCCGGCAAGGTAGGGGAAGATCCGCTTCACTGCCTACTGGTGCTCAGGGCCAGGATTAGCCATGTGCTAGCTCATTGCGCTTACAGCCTATGCGAGGTCCAGCGTGGTTGCCACCATCAGGTACATGAGACTGCCAACGGCGCTCTGGTACTTCTGCCGCTCATGTGTATCTACTTCTCCATTGAAGCTAACAAGATACTGCCGCGTCTCTAGCGGTGTGCCGATGGGTTTAGTCTCTGCCATGCCGAACCGCTGCAAGACATCCTGGATGTAGCGGCTCTGCTGAAGCGAGAGAGATCGTGATTTGCGGTCACGCGTGATCTGGATACCGTGGAACTATGATGCCTCCCCAAGATCAGACATCTGGAAGCGCTCTTGCATGGCCTCCTTGACCTCCTCCAGTGCAGAAATGCTGTTGGAAAGGAGGAGCATGTCATCTGCATAGATAATGATGACGAGGATCTCATGCTCATGCTCACACATTGTAGTCACACTCGCTGCGCTCAAACCCCATGCACTACAGCGCCGCATGCAAATTCTGAATCCAAGCAGGTGACGCTTGCTTGAGGTCGTACAACGACTTTTACAAATTGCAAACCAGGTGTTCTTGGCCATTCATGACGAACCTCTGAGGCTACTCCACGTAGATCTCCTCCTCCAAGTCACCGTTCAAGAATGTCGTCTTGACATCCATATGGTGAATCTCGAAATCCTCAACTACTGCTTAAGAAAGGAGCGTGCGCAGAGAGGCAAACCTTGCAACAGGAGCAAAGGTTTCTGTGTAGTCGATGCCTTCCTGCTGCGCGTAGCCCTTTGCGACCAGCCTCGCCTTGTATTTTTTCAGGTTGCCATCTGCTCCCCGCATCTTCTTGAAACACCCATGTGCAATTGATCACCTTGCGTCCAAGTGAACGCTCAGTCACTTCCCACGTGCCGTTGTCCAGATGCTACTGTATCTCTTGTTACACGGCCTCCACCCAATCTGCTACATCAGGTGCAGCCATGGCCTCCTTGTATGACGCTGGCTCATCTGAATCTACTGCAACTGCGACGTACATGTGCTCTGGTTTTTGCAGCATCCAGAAATGGCCACGCTTACCAGGCTTGTAGCACACCCTAAGAGGATACCTGCGACCTGGTACTGGAGCGTTGGCGGGCGGCTGGCGCGGTGCTGCCGGTACAACTGTTTGATCTGGAGGAGAGAGGGAGCCTTGGAGCAGCGAGCATGTGGGACTGAAAGGGCATCACTGTTGGGAAAAGGAGCCATACGGCTCAATTTCAGGTCCACAACAGCAAGTTCCAGGAAACTTCCAGATGCCTGCTCCGATCGTCGATCCGTCTTCATCGCTAGAAAGATAATAGGGCAAATAATCTACACTCAAAGTTTCAGGCCGATCCAACAGTGGGATTGGGAGATATGAATTTTCAAAGTTTCAGGGGTCATGGACCGCCGATGTCTGGGTCACCATGAGTGATGGCTCCATGCCTTAGCATGAGAAAAGAAAAAGGAAAGAGGTCCAGGGTCAAGACATGATGGGAGAAATATCCAAAAAGGTCCTTGGTCTTAGGATTGCCTTGTCAGAGTGTGCTGACAAGGATAAAGATACCTCTCTTTACTTTCTAGGTGAGGTGAGATCCTTGTGTGCTAGCCATGGACACATGGCGATTCTCCATGGGTTTGTGGGTGATGTGACCATTAGGAGTGTGCCATGAGAGCATTCTCTAGCTCTCTTGGTCGTGTGTGACTGGTCAGCCTGATTGTTAGGCTGATTTTCTCCCTTGTGTGAGATTGTGGACTCTAGTGTGTGAGCCTTAGCCTCCATGGCTAAGTGGTGTGGCTTGTGAGAGGGCTGACTTGCCCAAGCTCTAGCTCTATATGTACTCCATCATTTTGAGTNTCAGAGTGTGCTGACTAGGATAAAGGTACCTCTCCTTACTTTTTAGGTGAGGTGAGATCCTTGTGTGCTAGCCATGGACACATGGCGATTCTCCATGGGTTTGTGGGTGATGTGACCATTAGGAGTGTGCCATGAGAGCATTCTCTAGCTCTCTTGGTCGTGTGTGACTGGTCAGCCTGATTGTTAGGCTGATTTTCTCCCTTGTGTGAGATTGTGGACTCTAGTGTGTGAGCCTTAGCCTCCATGGCTAAGTGGTGTGGCTTGTGAGAGGGCTGAATTGCCCAAGCTATAGCTCTATATGTACTCCATCATTTTGAGTTATTCAACAACCATTCTTCAGCACAAGTGATGCCCTTTCAGTCCCACATGCTCGCTGCTCCAAGGCTCCCTCTGTCCTCCAGATCCAACATTTGGTATCAGAGCCAGACTCTGCCAGATTCAGCCGGCACAGGCCGTCACTTTGAGAGTGACGGATTAGGGTCAAACCTTGACCAAATTTTACAGTCGACCACTGGATCTTCAAGTTAGTGACACAAGCTTTCCAACGAGCCAAGGATGGCAAAGATCCAACAGTCGGATTAAGAGTTATGCTCAAAACGAGGTCGGCCAGGGCTACACTCTTCTCTATGAGTAAGACTGTCACCTTGTGATGACCATAACTCTCTTGTTTCTTTGTCAAATTTAAAGAGTGGCACGTGCAAATTGTAGTATTTTTCTGAATCTTTCCATTGGTGCATCAATATTTGCAGTCCATTGATTCGTTTGGGAGAAAAGCCGTTTACAAGCTGGCTGGTCTGAATTGGAGTAGGAGCAAAAGCATACCCTGTTTTCAAGAGGGCATATCTTTAAACATCCCCTGTTGATGACCCTGATTTATGGGCCGATCTGAAAGTTTTTGAGCTGAAATTTCCAGTGGTTTCTACATTTTTCCTAATTCCCAGCCTGCTGGCATCTACAGTCCATTTTCTGTCAAAAAGACTTCTGGCAGAAGCAGCAGCAGAAACAATGGTAGCGCCGCCATCCAAGGGCAGCGCTCAGCGTCACCAAGGCTCAAAATAGCAGCAACTGGCGTTGTCACAGTAGCCCAGCTTTTGGAGAGGCTGGAGGGACGCGCCAACTTCACGTTTTGGAAAATCCGTACCCGCCTCCTTTTGGAGGAGAGGGGCTTGTGGGAGGTGGGGAGGGGCGACGAGCCGGCTCCAGTTCCACAGGCAAAAAGCATCACCGTAGTGCAGGTGGTGGCGGGGAAGACGCTGCAAAAGGGTGCAGCTGACACGGGTCCTTCTGCAGCTGTACCAGCGGCTTATGAGGAGTGGAAGAAGAAGAACAGGCAGGCCTTCAGGTTGCTTGTCAACACCATCTCCAACCTGCATCTTTAGTACGTGAGTGACAAGGCTACTGCAAAGGAGGGGTGGGACACGTTGTGCAAGAAGTATGAGAGCAAGGATCCTGCATTCCTCATGCTTTTGGAGGAAAAGACGATGGCGCTGAAAATACAGGGTGGTGAAGGGATGGAGGCGTACCTGGACAGGACAAAGGAGCTGGCAAAGCAGCTGAGAGCGGCCGGCAACCCAATGGAAGAGACGCACTTCATCCTCCTCTTGCTGAGGGGACTCCCAACCAGCTACGACACGGTGCGAGAGACGCTGGAGTGCCAGCCAACTCTCGACCTCGACTTCATCTGTACACACCTGGTGCAGGTGGAATTGCGTCGCAATGCAACAAAACGCAATGGCGGCGGCAGCTGTGAAGCAGCTTTTGTGGCCACGAGCTCACGCAACCAGCAGCAGCAGTAGTCTGGGCAGCAGAGAGGCAAAAAGAAAGGCAAATGCCACTACTGCCAGAAAGAGGGACACTACAAAAAGGAATGTTTCAAGCTCAAGAGGGACCAGAAAGAGTAGCAACAGAAGCAGTCATCGCAGCAGTAGTAGCAAAAGCAGCAACAGTAGCAGCAGCAGTCACAATAGCGTCAGCATCAGCAAAACCAGGCTGGTCTGCACCACTTTGGCAACATAAATGTGGCCAAGGAGGTACGTGATCGTCTCTTAATGGCGAAGTCTGACATGTCGCAAGTGGAAAAGGCAGATCTCGCATGGTACAAGGACTCAGGGTGTACCAAGAGCCTCACACATCACAAGGTGTTGTTTACGCAGCTGCTGTCCATCCGTCCCCGTCCTATCGCTATGGGTGATGATCGGGTGGTGTATGCTAAGGGGATTGGGATTGTGGAGATGTGGTTGGAGACCCCACGTGGCATTGAAGTGGGAGTGTTATATGGCGTGCTGTATGTACCTGATGCTGCATTCAACCTCCTCTCAGTCTCCTCTATTACAAACACAGGACTGCGCGTCGTCTTCGATGATGACTATGGCTACATCCTCAACAAGGATACAGGAGAGGAGTTGGCAAGGTCGACAAACGAGGGCGACATGTACCGCCTACTGGGGGCGACCAAGATCTCGCGTGAGCAGAGTCTTGCAGGAGTGGTGCAGGCGACAGATGGCGAGATCTGGCATGCACGCTACGGCCACATCATCATTCACCCGCATGCTGATCAGCCGTTGTAGGATGAATAATCTGTTTGTGAGGGAGGTGGATTGGTGCACGTGCTTGAGCTTGTTGTAAGCTTTGGAAGCCAGCGTGTACACGGCAATGATGGGAACATACTTCTTAGCAATCGCATTGCCGAGGAATGACATGACAATATCATTTCGATCCATCCATGCCTCATGCTCGGATGTGCCTTCCGCGGGAACCTGCTCCTCTCCCTTTAGTAGTTTGATGAAGCCGCGCACTTTCATCGCCAGCTCGAACTGCCATCTCCAAAGGGGGAAGTCAATCCCCTAAAAAATGGGGACTCCTCCCAAGGGTCCAAGACCTTGCGGCAGCGACGTAGCATTCACATTTGCTCCAATGGTCTTCCCTGTGGTAGCCATTGTTGAGCTTGAGGACTGCCCTGTGGTAGTCCCCACTCCTCCTGATGGGTCAATTATTTTTGTTGCCCTTATCTTCTTCCCACATCTCTGTTGCGTTGAGGCCGATGTAGGCTGATTTTAGCTGGTGTCTGCTACCGGTTTTAGGATGCAGATCCGTTGCTTACCCCTCCAGCCGATGTTCACGTGCAGACAGAGAAGATATCTACACCAACACACCTGGGATCTTGCCACCAAGGGCAGAGCTTGTCTTGGTTAGGAGACAAGGATCGTGCCTCCAATGGGCAGAGGTTGTCCTTGGTCCCTGTCTGCTGAGTGCAGACCAAGCC